>SNQJ01S0054550.1:9021-37851 GCA_010110895.2 Picea sitchensis | reverse complement strand
CAAAAAAGGAAAATTTAGGCCTTAGGGATAAAAAAAAATTTAAGAATTGTTTCAACAGAGCACTTGAACGAAATAAATATACCTACAACTAGTCCTCAACAACCAAGCAACACAAGCATATGGTAATAATATATGATGTTACCACATTCAATAGAATAATCCATCAACATTAATAAAAAATATGCCCATGGAATAATAATTCAAATATTTGCAAGATGTTAATTGGACAAGAAAAGAGTATTTCTATTAAGATATAATCAACATAAGTGAATAAGTTACAGACTTTCATGTTGGCATGGCTTGGAACTAAGAAACTAAGTTCCTTCCAGCTAGGCCTCCACCACTTCAATCCTCCAACAAAGGAAACCTCATATAAAAGACAATGAAGTTCTCAATCAATAATGGAAGAGCTTGGGGGCTGAACAATATGTTCAAACCTAAAGGACAAAGGGATGCATACTCAATGTGAAGTGAATAATTTCTCCAGAGTAACTTTGCTCTCAAAGTTGAATTATTTCTCCTCTTTTCCATAACTTGGACTTGGTCAATTTATAGCCTTCAAATGGAACTAAAGGGTCGTTTCAGAATGTTTCCAGTATATGGAAGGCCAAGGATCATTGATCTTGTGACTTGACATGGAAACCCGACACCATTTTTCAATTTTGGGCACATTTCCTAATGTATGCAGGTTTTAGTGGTGCAACCTGTGTATATGCATGTTGTATAGTAGGAAAGGTGTGTATATGTGGAAAAATTATACTTTTATCTCTAGGATTTGAAAAAAAGGGACTTCAAGTCAGCATAGGGAAATGGAAAAAGGCCTTATGTGAAACATTACATGGGGTGAGGCAAATATTTCTATAACATATGCCCCCTAATGTGTGAGGTTATAGGAGTATCTGCGATGGCTGAAATACATTCTAAAAACCTAGAAGTGGAGTAATGGGGAACCAACTAGAAGAACTAGTTGCTCATTACAATCTGTATAGAATTTGAATACATGGATGCCAATTTGACTTACACTGCAGATCTATGTGAAAATATACCAAACAACTATCCATGGCCATGAATAGGAAAATACGAATGCATTTACATGCCAAAGATTGTCATAGTCATGAATAAGGCCCAGTAAAACCAGTCTCAAAATCAATCTGAAGATATCTGTATACAATTGAGTACAATCTAATCTCCCATGATCATTGAAGTCACACAGGTACTGGTCCAATGAAAATGTAACAACAACTCAGGAAATATGCAGCTACATACTGATGTATTGAAGTCTTCTACACAATCTGCCAAAGGTGCAAGTCTACATCAAGTGAATAAAGGAGTTGGGGTCAAACACAATGAGACTCTGTTTGATTATCGGTCATTGAGGTATACCATTAACAAACATGAGACAACCTACCGATGATGAAAGTAGGTATCAAGGCACCGAGTACATTCTTACAAGTGTGAATAAAGGATTCGGGGTCGAACACTTGAAGAATCCATCGATTAGGAGACATTTATCTACTCCCAACTATTGATGGCAAGAGAACCTGCCACTGATGATTGCAAGCCTCTAGGTACTCATAGGACTCTAGGCCTCTTTTCCAAAATAGATGAGCTGAATTCGATGGAAGGAGACCAGATGAAAAGAGAGCATTAAGGAATCTCTCATCATTCAACATGAGGTACAAATCAAGAGGTTGATGATTTGGAGGAAATCATACGAAGAACATGTTCACGAACCAATGACCATGTGCATCTTTTGCATGCGCCAAGTGTAAGCGATACATGAAAAAGACCCTATGAATAGAATCCAATGATGAAACCTACTGACAAAGGTGAGGAAACCACCAATAAGGCTAATGGGATCCAAGACACTACACAGATTGCAATGTGTGAATAGATGTCTTGTCATCGAACACAAGGGAAACAACCCAGTCAATGACCAATGATGAAATGTTGACTGATGGGTTCAAGGTTACATACCAATGAGGAAAGTAGGACCAGGGTGCGTAATAAGACTACAACTTCATGTGATTCTGAGACAAATTGAGGGTATGGCTCAAGAGTTCTGAGGACTAGTCGACATAGGTTGATAGAAATCCTTTGAACTAGAGCATGAGACATATGGAAGACTCTGACAACATAGACTCAATGATGAAACCATGAGATGTAGTCAAACTCTCTATACGGACTGGAAGAGTAACTAGTTGGAGGATTAAACTCATTGTAAAGATCTCAACTTCCCAAGGAAATGATAAACCAAAAATTATGATTACAAGTGGACTCAACAATTTTGTGCTATGTTCAAAGGCGACACGACTGCTACCAATATAAAATAATACTCCCTTCTTGCTTGTATTTTTTTTTGTTTTATCATAGTCAAATGAATTCTATGATACAAAGGAGGAAATGAGTGTCACAAGTAATAAAAACTAGTTCCAGCAGTGGAACATACCTATGCTCAATGCAAGGAGGTGCATGCGGGATATGGACACTTGAGGGAATGTTCCCTCCTGGGTATAGGGTGTCAAGTTGCAAAGGATATAAATGAAGCTATGTTTGGTTGAGGATGCAAAAATGTTGAGGCAAATAGTTTATAATGCAAATCGAGAACTTCCCATAGGCTCAATACTAAAAACCGAGAACTGGCATGAGATGCAATTACAACTTAACACCAACAAATGTATTTTTTCATAATCTTAGTCTACTTGGTTTTGAAAAAGGGATAAACTTGTACCAAATAAACACCCTTTCAAATCCAATTTACGAGTGTGAAAGAGACAATTTCACTTGACAATCTTTTCTCTTTTTGAAAATGAGTCGGAAAATATCTTAACTAAGACTCACGACCTTTCAAATCCAATTTAACAAGTGTGAAAGGGAAAAATTCACTCAGAAATTTTTTCTCTTTTTATACGAGTAAAAAAAGATCTTAAATCAGACTCTCTTGGGAGTTTCTAAGCGGTATGTTATGGGGGAGGCCAAGGCTCCTGTGCTGGAATTTTGTGAAATGTCATTATCTTATGAATAGTCGACACAAGTTTGGGAAAACCAAAATCTCTCCAAGTCGAGGAGGATAAATTTATAGTGGAGGTTACCATCTCCATGATATATCAGATGATGTCTCTTACTTGAAAGGACATAGGCATAGGCATTGGATACCCCAGAAGACCATCCCAATCAAAGGGAACTTCTCCAGGACTTGGAGGGAAAGTACTTGGGGAGAGTTAAAATTTCTCTTGTTCAGAAGGTGCAGTATCAGAAATTCTAACGACATGGTAGAAGGATGCATCATCCTCCAAAAGGAGAGTTGGATTGACTAGAGGTTTCACTAGTGCAACCACTTCCTCAACTCCGGTTTGAATAGGATGCATGATAACAGGGACATGAGACACATCACCCTCGATAATGGGGGTGTGGTCAGGAGAGGATTGCATAGACATGACTTTCATGTCAATCAAAGGTGAAACAAGGTGTGGGGAAACCATAGACACCTCAAAAACCAAAGGGCCCTCAGGTGAGAACCACGCTTCTGGTATCCCAACGGTAGCATGACATAAATTATTAGGGTGATTTCCTTCACAAGTCCTGCAAAGGAATTTGGGCTTACATCTTAGACGTCTAGGTTTCTCAATTGAATGAATTCCCCCAACGTCATTTACAATGGATGGTGACATGCTCTCAATGTGATCGACAAAGGTTGGAGAGTCATATCCCACATGATGTACATAGATTGGATATGTGACATCGATATGAATAGTGGTGACTATATTTATGCCCCTAGCATGACTAGTAGCAACTGTTTGTGGGTCTTCAATATGACTTGCAAATTTCATCGACCAATGTCCAACATGACTAGCACTAGTTGGTGATGGAGCTCCAGTATGACTGGCAGTGATTGGACTAGTGGCAGTGTTGAGTTGTGGCATTTGATACCAAGGTCATGGGAAAGATTGGTTTTGAGACATTGCAGACCAAGAAGGGTCCTGGTTTACACCCTGTCCCCATATGGAAAGGTAGTATCCTCCACCTAATTGGTCCATATAGGTTTGTACGACCATCATCACTGAAGCATATGTCTATGAAGAGACAAAAGTATGATAAGGATTACTTAAGTGAGGATATATGTTTCCCCCATATGAATGGGTTTCGTGAAGAGTGTATCCCGAATCGTAAAATTGATTCCCTTTGTATGAAAGACCCAAGGATAAATGTGGACCCTCCATAGGAAAAATGTTTATAGGATTTGGCATGGCGGACAAAGGATACACAGATGAGGTGTAATAAGTAGGATAACCACCCATCTGAGTTTTGGCTCCTAAAAAAACATGGGTAGGACTTGGTCCATAAGAGGGGAGGTTCCAACCTCCCATAGTGAGAGTTGGTTGAGGGGCATGACTCCTATCAAATCAATATGTATATGATGGGGCCATGGTGCCCCCGGATCCAAAAATGGGATTCATATAAGTGGGCCAGGGAGAGGATGGAAAGGGTGAAGGCATTTTTTTCATATTAATAGGAAAATGATTAGAGATCCAAATCATGGACTGAGTGTCATGATTCTACATACCATTAGGAAAAGTGGACAGATTCGTCCCCATGAAATGAGTGAACATCATGGGGGGGTAGTAGTAAAGGAGGGAGTCATAGGAACTCCACTATCCATGATAATGAAAAATTCAAAACTTGGTGTAAAATATGAAAGTCCTACTAATAATCAAAGAGCACACCAAAAATAATCAAATGGCCAATATGCACAAAAACAGGATAAGGTGGCTGAAAGTGGACTCCCTCCCTAAAGTATGTATGCCTCGCCCAAGAGGGGCCTGAGACTCCCTGCTAAAGATCAGAGGTATTGAAATCAGTTATAAGGGCCCTAATGGGCTTAACAACCAGTCGGTCAGATCCCCCCTGAGAGGTAATCCTCCATAAAGGTTGTGTGTTCTATGACCCTTATCTGGCCTAGGGTACCTACAGAATAAACCCTGCATGTAACCTATGGGGCACCTAAGTCAAGCAACTAAGAAACCACGGTATAACCGATGCACAGATGAACAATCGTAAGTCAGGTACACCGTATGGGTAGGGTAGCAAATCCTGAAACCTTGAAAGCACTACCTCTCATGGAGGTAATGGCACTACCAAGATCCCCATATATGAATAGATCCCCAGAAATATATCTGATGCTAAAAAGGTACTAGGGGGATATCCCTTCAACCAACCTCATGCGACCTTGTTCTTAACTCCGATGTAAGCAGAGCCTCCTAATATTACCGATTTATACAATAGATTTCTCCACTCCCTTAGTCAGACACATATGTTGATTTAATAGCCTTGGAGAAATTTACTCACAAAATCCTAGTCCAAGGTACTAAATCCTAAACTAGTTTGTGCACCCTAGAAAATAAAATCGTTACTAATCAATTTTAAATTATATTGTTAATTTTAATGGCCTTTCTTACTCAAAAGGTGCGGTCATGATAGTGATGTTATGACTCAGAAAGTAAAATAAATGAATATGAATACAATGCAAAGTCCTAAATTCAATTTCCAATAAATGATGTGCTTCTTAAAAATGCAATTTTCAATTCAATTTTGCAATTCTAAATAAAAATGCAATCTTTATTTAAATGCACTAAGATAAATGGCAAATACTTAAGAGATCAAAATGACAATCAATGTAAAATGCCTATTATTTTTGTATTTTCAATATAATAAACATGAAAATGGAAGGACTAAACATCAACTTGATATAAAGACTCTATTTTGTATAGACAAAGACAACCAAGTAGGATATCACAGAGAAAAACACCTAGCCCAAGGTGTAGGGAAAATCAATATGAAAATATGATGAGAAAGGCACCGCCTAGAAATTCAACCAAAGACAGGTTTCCTGTCATTCCGTAGACACTTAACAGTCACTACAGAGACCCAAGAAGACTCAGCAATCATCAAAACCTACCTAGCAACCACCAAACCCCCAAAAAAGAAACAACGGTTGATGTATGTGATTGTTCAAGAGAAAAGCGTGTATGTATGCATCTTGCACAAGGAAAACACATGTATGTACGTGAATGTCAAGAAAAAACCTGCACATATGTGTCGAAACACAGCTAGGCTAAGGAGAAGGCTGAAAGACTCAGACCCATAGTGAATAGAGGCTATCAAGCAATCATACAACAATAAACTCAATATGAACAACATAAATATAAAGAGAAAAACACTCCAAACCCCCAAAAATAATATTCAATTCCCAGTACGGTCACCAATTTTGTTACGAGGGAAATCTCTCTATGGCTAGTGGCAAACTACAACAGAAGAAAATGACTACATAAATCAACTATAATCTCAAGTATGCTATCTAAACAAATATGCTAGCAAGACAATATAAGAGGCCTACCTCGTCGAGACATTCGATGAAGTCCACCATTGAGCACTTGACCCAAATAAATATACCTGCAACTAGTCCTCAACAACCAAGCAATACAAGCATATGGTGATAATATATATATATATGATGTTATCACATTCAATAGCATAATCCATCAACATTCATAACAAATACTCCCATGGAATAATAATTCAAATATTTACAAGATGTTAATTAAAAGAGAAAATAGTATTTCTAATAAGATATAATCAGCATAAGTGAATAAGTTACTGACTTCTGTGTCGGCACGGTTCAAAACCAAGATACTAAGTTCCTTCCAGTTGGGCCTTCACCACTTCAATCCTCCACCAAAGGCAAGCTCATATAAGAGAGATAATGAAGTTCTCAATAAAAAATGGAAGAGCTTGGGGGCTAAACAATGTGTTCAAACTTAAAGGACAAAGGGATGCAGACTCAATGTGAAGTGAATAATTTCTCGAGAGTTACTTTGCTCTCAAAGTTGAATTCTTTCTCCTCTTTTTGATAGCTCAGATTTGGCCCATTTATAGCCTTCAAATGAAACTAAAGGGTCGATTCAGAACATTTCCAGTATATAGAAGGCCAAGGATCATTAATCTCGTGACTTGACATGGAAACTCGACACCATTTTTCAATTTGGAGCACATTTCCCGATGTACGTGGGATGTAGTGGTGCAACCTGTGTATACACATGTTGTATAGTAGGCAAGGTGTGTATATGTGGAAAAATTATATTTTTAGGTCTCAGATTTGCAAAAAATGGACTTCAAGTCTGCATAGGGAAATGGAAAAAGGCCTTATTTGCAAGGTTTCATGGGGTGAGGAAAATCTTGCTATAACAAGCTCAACATTCCTTCTTTCCTTGGTCTACACCCAGTGTTCAACGTGGCTCTCCTTTGGCCATATTTGCCACCATTATTGGACACATCAGAAGTAGAAGAACAATTGACACCAACATAGATCAACCCTTCCTGCATGCCACATGCATTATGTGATCATATTTTAGACACATAGATCAAGGGCACTCGACAAGAAAGGATTCAACTTTATTGAGTTGTCAAAGCAGGGAAACTCTTGCACCAAAGAAAGTGGCTCACTCGGAGCCAAATTCAATAGAAATTCCCTCATCTAATGGGGGAAATCAATGCAATGGAGAAAATGTCTTCTGAAGGGGGCAGGATTTATCTATATGGATGTCGATAGATTCCCACCTCTTCCAACTGGATCATTTTGGCAATTTTCTAGTTTGGCAATTTTTTCCTAGTTTTTGGGTCCCTAACTTTTGGGGTTGTTTTGAGGCCCTAAACATTGTTTTTAGGGATCACCACAGTAAAAATGTAGATAGTTTCAAGTATGATGGAAACATGTGTATTCCTTGGATAGACCTTTTCAATGTGCTATCGTGTACCTAAAACGAAGATCATATGAAAAAGTTACAACCCTGCGAAGTTGATGTAGAAGCTTACCCCAACGGGGCCCTCATGACTTTTGGCACTTCATCTACTAGGGTTATGTTTTTGTATGTATATGGTTTTTGGAATTCATTCTTATTGTAAAAATGCCTTCAGAGCCTCATTGTAATAATCTTCTCGTGAATGAGCACAACCATCACATCTCTTCTTAGAGATAAGCCACCACCATTCCAACAAGCTTGTTTTCCACTCCATTTTATAGTTTCATGTTATTTCCTTATTGAATAGAAACCAATTGTTTTGTATCTTTGTTATTGTGTGTTAAGCATATTTCAAATAATCTATATTCATTTAGTTCTACTCATACAATCTGAATCATTCCATGCCATGCCTTTCCTTTCCCTGCCATGCCATGCCTTTCCTTTCCTTTCCATGCCATGCCATGCCATGCATTTCATTTCCTTTCCTTTCCATGACATGACTTTCCTTTCCAAGCCATGCGTTGCCATGCAATGCCATGCCTTGCCTTTCCATACCATGCCATGCCATGCCTTGAATTTCCTTTCCTTGCCATGCCATGCCATTACATGCCTTACCTTGCCATGCCATGCTATGTCATGCCTTGTCATGCCATGACATGCCTTGCGTTGTCACGCCATGGCATGCCTTGCATTTATTTGCATTATATTTCCTTTCCTCCCATGGTATCCACTTAGTGAACTTGTGACATAACACCTACGTTCATGGTATATTAAAGAATACCCCTAATTTCATTAGGTATTGAACAATACCTCCCACAATCCTTTTGTTGAACCCTCTCCCAATACATATCTCCCATAAAAAAACCCTATTTTTACTATATATCCAAATATTGTTACCAAATTCCCCCTTTTATATCTCCTCTTGAAACATAGATCAAAATTCTAAAAGAAAATTCAAATTTTTGATTTAGCATAGGTATTTAAGCTTAATTATTGTTGTTATTAATGTTTTGTAGTTTAAGGATTAATTTTTGTTTGTGAGTTATATATAATTTTGATAGTTAATTTTTAAATTTATTTGTATATAAATAACGATTAACAAACTTTTTGTATATATTTAAACCTTTTTAGGTTTTAAAATGTGTTTTAAGAATGTTAAAAAAATAATAAAAAATGTGTGATATGGTGTAGGCATATCATGATAATTATGAGCCATCGATTTTAAAAATATAATGAGATAAACGGTTCACGATATTCCCATATGCATATGTTTAACGGGAATGAACCCAAGTGCGGTGAAATCACAAGATTTTCCACTGATGCGACATGTCGAATGATGAGGCCATTATGCTATAATCCAAGTTATTGTAAAACCAAAATTCCCGAGCAACGTGCTGTTGTGAAAATACACCAATTAATGCTTTTTGAAAAACCATTGGTTTGATTTATAATCATTTTTTTTGTACATAATACTTTTTATTATACTAATTAATTAAGTTCGTTTATAATTAGGATTTAGTTATAACAAAATAAAAACATCGAAAAATGTCATTTTTTATTTTTTTGACAAAATTTGACTGTCATTGTTGTGGATTCGAGATTCCTTTCCAAATTAGAGTTGTCGATAGTAAGTCTTCCAACAAGTTAAAGGGTTTTTCTCTTGTTCACTTTACGGGTAAGAGCCAAAATGCCTTTTTCTGTTTATTTCACTTAAAACGTTGAAACCCTCCATTGTCAAGAAATCGAAGGCTATAACCCTTGCTGAAGCTGCCATGGTAGATATGGATTGTTATATTTTTTACCCTAGGATATTCTTTTACCTGTACAAATTGCATAATTCATCAACAACCAGAGACAATGAATCAAACAATTATTTTAACACTTGGGATTTAAACCAGGCCTGTTTTATCGTGCCCCAAACCTATATTTTACCATAGTTTGTGCATTGGTGTGCATAGAATTATGTCTCTTACTCGAGAAGTGTATTAACTATAAAACGGTCATTATTGTTTGAAATCAAATCTAGTTCAATTGGGGTGATGTTAAATGTAGAGGAGTTTACATATGGAAATATTTTGAATGAGGAAACCCTAGCTGTTGAATTTAATCAATTGAATACCTAAGAAAGACAAGCCTTCTATAATCCTTGATGGGAAATAGTTCTAGTTCTTTACAAATCTATGAAACTTATGAATATGGAATATTTTCAACCAATGTACAAAACATTATCGCTATGATATGTTCAATGTTGGGATATGAATCTGACAAAGTTGTGGATAGTTTTACTTTGGGTGTTCTTAGGGATATTTTTATCCTCCTACCACTCAGTTAATGACTATATTTTTATTTTCTCAATTTATAGCAGATTGTCTACATGAACAATTGAATGATTTCTCCTTGAACAGATCTTGTCAATTTCAATCATACCTGGTTTATTTGTTACTTTTTTACAAACTGAACAAGTTTATAGGTATAAATTTAGAAGTTGAAGACACAATTGGAAAACCTTTATTAGTGATCTAGTGGACATCCTTAGTAAGAAACAAACCTCATAATGTAGGTCTTATCAATTATGTTAATACTTTCATGTCCATTTTATATAGTTTATTGTTGATTAAGGTTGGTTGTCATTGATGTCAACCCTTGAAGAAAGCCCTGTAGCCCAAAGGCTTGGGTAATGGACCCAATATTGTTTGATGTAAATATGACTCATTATTGTTTTTTCATGGTTGATAAGAAGTAAATATGGATGAAATCCAAAGTGGTCCCCTTATGGTCAAAACCCTCATGGGAATATGCTTTGTGGAGTAAGAGAACCCATGCTTAATTGTGGAATAATGAGATGAAGGAAAGTGATTTTGTCAGGGAAAATATCCTATATGGATAGTTCTTGTCATTTCATTTCCAGTGGTATGTGGAATGTCACATAATTCCTAGCGGTTAGAGGGTTATGTCCATGAGAAGTTGGAGACCCCAGGTTTGGGTAATGGACCCAAGTTTGTTTGATGGGTAACAGTATGAGTTATGATATGTTTTCAGATAATACTATTATATATGGATATTACATGTCATGCCATTTCTGGTGGTATGTAGAACGTCACATAACTCCTCACAGTTTGAGAGTTATGGCCTTACAAAGTTGGAGGACCCTCATATGTCATCTAGAAGCCCCAAAAGGTCAAAGTAGACCCCTATATGTCATCTAGCCCCAAAAGGTCAAAGGCTCAAAGTGGTTTAAGAGGATTTTAAAAGGTAAATACAAGTGAAGTGATGAGTGTATTATAATTCAAAGTGAATACAAAATAAATTATTTCAATAATAAATTTTAATTGAGATAGCTAGAAGTGGACCCAACCCTAAAATAAGGAAAGTGGGCCACAAGGACCTAGAAGATGTTTTAAGGAAGCTACTTGAGAGGCATAAATAAGAGGCCTCCTGACAAACACACATCTTGAGAATGAATATCTATAGGTTTCTGAGGTAAAAAAAAATGATATCTGCTTCAAATTTCGGAGGAAAGTGAAGAAAAAGAATGAAATGCAAGGAAGGATAAATTCTTTGATGGTGCTTTCTAAGGTATGCCATTTATAGGTCATAATTTCACCATTTTCGGGCTTATAATCCTATTTCATAATGATTCAGATCCTGAAAATTTCTATGCAAGTGAGAAAACATAATATCCAAGTATCCACAGTAAACAATTAATCTTTGGTGGGTCGCTGTATTGTTTGAGTTACACTGCGGGAAAGTTAGGGTTTGTGGTCAACCTCGAAGTAGTCAAAATCAAGTGTTTCTCGGGAAAACGTCATAACTTCTTCATAATAATTCCAAATTTAGTGAGACAAAATGTGTTGGTTAGGGTAAATAACTTGTATTTTTTTAATAGTTTTAGATCAATTCATCAAATATTTTGTGTGGGGCATGCTCTCTACAAACGCCTCTCTAGAATAAGCCGTAATTCAACAAGGCCATTTTGCTATAACTCCTTTTCTCGAGGTTCCAAGTAGTGAAACTTGAGGAATTGCATAAAAAACCTAAAGAAAATTGTGTATTGGTTTTCATCTCTTTATACATTACAGGTTCAAAGGATGATTACTTCAAGTTAGGGTTGTTGACTAATCCAAAAACTAGGCATGTGAGACTAAAGAAAGTTTGACGAAAATGCTAGTCTATTGTTTTTAAAGTTAAGGAAGGTTTGCATAAAGGTGATCATATACTAATAAGGTCTATTACGGTGAGCCAAGCAAATCAGATTTTGGATGATGAAACTGATTAGGGCTCTTTGGTTGTGGTACATGTTTATAGCCATTGGTTGAGGACAAGTAGTTGATGAGTTGGCTCTACATGTACATGAGGTGTATAGGTTGACATTTTCGTTGGTACATATTGATGAGTCATAGTTGATGAGAAGTTGATTACTACGATTGCGCCATACTCGGTATTGGATGGTTGGATCAACTTGCTTATGGTACAGGTTGATTACAAAGTTGGTGCATGGTTGATGCACTTGTTTATGGTGCATGTGTTGACATTGTGTTGGTGCATGGTTGGATGCACTTGTTTTATGGTACATGTTGATCAAAAGGAAGCTGATGCATGGTTGATGCATGGTTCAAAATTTATTGGCACAGTTTACAAATGATATATCTATAGTGATAGTGTGATAGTGGGTTCCATCATTCTACTTCTACTCTGTGGTGGCAGGATTGGTCAAGACGTGGTTGTAGCCACCTTATGGCTGTATCCGGAGAGCATAGGGGGTTGTAGCCTCATTTTGTAGCCACCTTTCAGTTGTAGACGGAGAAAAACCTCCTTCTAGTTGTAGCCAGAGAATTAGGGAGTTGGAGCTTCCCTCAGGTTGTAGCCTGAGAAACTAGGGGGTTGGAGCCTCCTTCTAGTTGTAGCTGGAAAACAAAGGAAGTTGGTGCTTCCAATGAATGTAATTCTTCAAGACATATAAGAAAAAACATTATGTGGTTTTCTCCCGATTTGGGTTTCCACGTAAAACACTGGTGTACTGTGTATATGTGTGATTTTTTATTTCTTGCTACTCAATATTGGATAATAATTCTACATTGATATAACATTTGAAGAAAAAGGATTATAATTACGCTATTACTAATTCACCCCCCCTCTGAGCAATCCAACATTTATTTCATGAAAATCTTCCTCCATGGATTTTTCCAGAAATAAAGGCTATCTTGGATGTTTCTTCTAAAACTAAACTTGGGGTTTGGTTTATTTTTGAAGATCATACTGAAATTAGAGTTTATGGAGCATACATTGGTCTTTTCAAATTACCTAAATTTCTCACCTTGAGAATTGTTTCTCTTGAATTTATTAGACATATCTTAACTTATGATAATATTCACTTTGTGCCAAGAAAGAAAAGAACTAACTTTAAGCCAGAGAGGGAAATTGGTCTTTTCATTGTGTATACTAGGACATCATTCTAGGTTGTGGAGAAGATGTTGGTATATTTACATTTGGAAAAAGGAGAATCCTGGCAATATGATCCTTTGGGGGTTATTATTCAAGAAGATTGGAGTTTGAGATAAGAGGATATGAACAGCAAAAAAAACCTGATCTTGAACAATGAAATAATCTTAATAGATGGTAGGAAGTTCAGAACAAGTCCCTATTATACCAATATGAAGATATTGATACTCGTCATCAACATGTGAAGGCATTAAAGAGAAATTTTAATCAATAATTCTAAAATATTTCAGAAATAGTGGAGGGATTATTAAGCAAGAGGTTGAGAATTGAAGATTTTATAGTGGAAAATTAGAAGAAGAGGTTCAATATGAAACATGAACAGCTAGATAAATACAAAAGGAACCCATTTAATTGATATATCTTCTTCCCTTAGTGTTTTTGAATCTAACAGAAAAAGAAAATTAAGAAATGAAACCCCAAAGAATATTCTCAAAATATGACATTATGAAAGACAATAATGCACAAATAAAAAACAAATTACTACAAAATCTAGATCATCATTCATCAAAAACAAGTTTTTTTTCTACAACAGACTTTGAGAAAGGGAGATTGAATTTGTCTGTTTTGGAACCAACATGTACAAGTGTTGAAGGTCATAGTGACTATAAGTTAGATTTTTTTTCTTTTGATCTGGACTAGGTCCGCTTATTTGACATGATGGATCTGCACAAACATACAAGAGAGATGGTAAATAGGGACATTATCAGAACTACTCTCAATATGAAGAAACTGCAAATAATGAACAACCAACTGAAAGAGAAAATGAAGTAAGAGAAAACAACTTCCATGGTCAGATAGATGAGAATTGATGATTTAGAAAAGAAACTCTTAAGAATAAGAGATAATTCTATTGATGAAGAAGAAATACAGGAGTTGATAGCATCTAAGGACAATGAAATAATTATTTTGAAAAGACAACTTAAAATGACTAATCTGGATCTTCTACAGACCCCTTAAATAATGGCTATCCAAAAGGAGAAGCAAAACATTTTGAATGTTATAACTTAGTTGAATGAACATGTCAAAGTTTTACAACAGTAGATAGAATTTATGAAACACATAATTTCATCTTAATCTACAATTGCTTCATCAACAAACAACTCAAAAGAATTGGCTGAGACTTTATCTTATTTAGATCTCAAATAAATCGAGCTAAAAAAATAGAAAAGAGAATCCTCTACTCATGAAACGGAAATCAAACTTATAAAGGAGCATGTGGGAGAGAAAGAGAGTCAAATCAAGAAATTACATGGAGAAAAATCCAAATTGTAGGAAGAATTTGATATGTTGAATTTTTTTCTTAGGGAAATCATATTGAATGGGAGATAGACACATTATTTGGGATAAAATTATTGATCAAACAAATAGAATGTGGAGGTCTTTCATGATCATGGAAGAAGATGTTATTTTGGTTAGAAAGGTTGACAAATATGTAGAAGCTGCTTTACAAGAGTTGGGAAATAAACCTCAATTGGATAATCAAATAATTAAAGTGATCAATTCCAAGACAAAATAGGAATTAAATCAACCTATTTTTAAAGACAGAATAAATACAATCATGGATGTAGAAATATTTTTTCAAAATTAAATCTTATTCAGCAGTTCCAAAATAAATTATCCCATCTTCAAAAGAATGTAGAACGGTTTAAAACCCATTATAAAAGAATGGTGGAAATGGATTTACCTGAAATTTATGGTAAAAAGGGTTTACTTGCTTTTCTATAATATCAACCATTGTTAGTAAAATCAAGAGAAAATACCAACAAGTTTCAGGGAGCAAGAGGAGTCTTGAAAGGACAAACAATTGTTGACTTACTGGATGAATATTTCTTTCTTTTATGTCATCTCATAAATTTATTTGACTCTCCTCTTACATACAAAAGATATACTAAGGTAGATATTACCTACAAAAATAAAATTTCTTGTAAATATCCATCGATTCAGGAATGGGAATGATTGAAGAAACTTTAATGAACTGGCCAACCACTTTGAGAGAATTTAGATATTTTGAAGAATCTATTCCTAGAATTTTGGGATATTTTGTATATAATTTTGTAATGTTAACTTAAGTTTAGGAGAAATTAACCAATTTTGGTTATGATTTTGTATCTGTAAAATAATGTTGTAGAATGATATAATGGACTCTCTGATCCTTAATGTAGTAGGAGATTTTCAATCCATAACTAGATTATGGTTCTTTTTTCTTTAAGTCCTATTCTCCTTGTGTGATGTTACATATGTGATCATAATTAATTGTGTTTGAGTTATGAATGGATGCAATTTAGTAGAAATTCTACTGCAGTTTGTCTATGAAATATTTACTCGGGTATAGACTTTCCTCTGTCTTGTTGTGAGCAAGATAAGACCTATATAATGTATGATTCATTTATCATCTATTTAATGGAATTCATAACATAGACACATATCTTGTTATTTCTACTATTGAAATTAAAGTAAGATTTATCTTAACTGGATACCTTACTTTATATTTTAGTTTTTTTATCTAAATTCTTCTACTTATCTTTTGATAATTTATAAAAAGTCTTAAAGAACGATATTTGGCCTTTGTATTTCTAGTTATAAGGTTATTAAAATATCAGACTTATTTCTAAGGTAGAAGCAAATCGCTAAGTCAAATATTTCTTACTTTGAGATGCTCTGACATTTTTTGCTAAGCCATAAACAATATCAGGTTTAACATAATTTTGGCATTGTTTCCAGTGATGAAATTGAAAGTATGTTTCCATGGGGTACGACAAAGACTAGATCTCAATTTGTAGGTTGAACATAAATCACACATCAAAAGACTTTTAAACAATTCTCCTGGTTACTCTACACTCCCAAAGACCCGCTTATTTTTATTGGTGACTCCACTGCTTCAAATATGGCATTCGGGAGAAAGAATACCAGAAAGAATCCAAGAAAAAAAAAACTACACCTTTCTCAGATCCAGAAACAATAATGAAGCCTAAGGGTTATCAAAGACAAACTTCTGCATCAACAGGTAAGTTCTATCATCCCAAAACAATTAAATCTAAGACTATATCTTATCAAATCAAAATTAGTATTTTTTATCCTAAATTAGAAACATATGAATTTGAGGTTGGTCCATCCTAGATTCATACTAAAACTTTTGAAGAAGTAGTTAATATTGATGAGTCAAAAGCTATTTCTTTTAGCTCTTCCAAGATAGAAATTTCTGAAACATAAATTCCGTTCATTGATTCACCTATTAGTAATCCCGATATAAAATTACAAGGTTATGAGATTGAACCTAATGAGGTGAAATAATATAACCTAAAAGGTAAATTTCAATCTTTAGATGAAATTATTTTTGGAGAAAAATATTTTCATACTGGAGGAGTTTCTAATTTTGAGTTAAAGTAAGAGTCATAGGTACATAGTCTGATCTATCCTAGGTCTACGTTTATCCTTTCTAAACCTAAGGTTTCTATCCCTGAACTTTTATAAGATTACTCTTCATATTTTGATTCTTCTACTTTTATATCTTCCATTTATTCTGATGAACTCAAAGAAGAAGATAGTTCATCTCAAGTTTTACTTGAAGTTTCTTATTCACCTACATTGAAAAATCCTTCACCTTATTATTATCTTGTAGGAATTCATTATTTTTTCCCTGAAGCTATCAAATCCTTAGCTGAGCAATCTTTAGAAATATTTGACAATTTGTAGTTTTAATCTCGTGTCTCATCTCCAAAATCAAGCATGGTTGGAAATATACCTCAAGGGGAAGAACATGTAAATACACCACCTCCTCCTCCTCCCAGATTATTTAATAAAGTAGTTGATAGGTATGCCCCTTTGGTATTACCTATTAATCTTAATGACCTCCCTGATAATTATGTGAAAAACTTACCCAAATTCAATGGGGAGAGTGATGTAGAAATTGTAGAACATTTGGTATTCTTTGAAGAGTTTTTTGATGTGGCTGGAGTAGAACATGAGGATGTATATGTGAGGCTTTTAGTACAAACATTTGAGGGAGAAGTAAGACTTTGGTTTATAGGATTACCTCCTAACTCTATTTATTCTTATGAATAATTAGAAGATGCTTTCCTGAGAGAATCGAGGGGAAATAATGACCATTTATATTATTTGACTGAGTTTGGGGCATTGAGTCCTAGAAAAAAAGAGAGTATGTATCAGACTTTATTAAAATATTTAATAAAACATACAATAAAATTCATGTTGATGTTAAGCCATCACAACCTGCTACAAAAGTTACTTTTGTAGGATCCTTTAAACCATACTTTACATTACTGTTAAGAGAAATAAAGTCAAGAAATTTATCCGAAATGCAAGAAGATGCGATAGAAATTGAATCCAACATGATAAGTCTAATAAATTAAATATTAAAACTTAAACCAAAGTTAGGGAAAATAGAAAATTTAAGGAACAAGGAAGACAATCAAGCTCAGGGAAAGGTATTCAAGATGAAAAGATTTATGAAATGGCTAAGTTAATCAAATATTTATCTAATAAGTTATCTATGATGGAAATGGAGAGGGTTGAACCTGAACCTGGTATCATAAATTCTAATCCGTTTATGAGAAATTTCAACACTGACCCTCAAATTCAACAGAGACCTCCTCGAAATGATGATCAACAAATTCAAGAACCATCTAAAAATGAAAAATTGATAGATGAGGAGGAAGAAAATAAAAAAGAAATGAATTTGGTTGCTGATGATTATTTTGATCCACATGTTATCCAACAAGAGTATGAAAAAACACTCAGCTTTGGAAAATTATTTGATGAAGGGAACATAAACAATATAGATGATCCATCATCCAAGTATAGGTTACTTGTTGATAGAATTCATGTTGAATTACATAAAAAGTATAATTTAAGACCTAGATCAAAGAAAGTTGGTGATCAAAATCAACCCAAGAAAATACTGACCAGGGATAAGAGTAATGAAGCTTCAACTTCAAAGCAACCTGTAGATCAGCCAACATCCAAAACTCATCCTATAACCAAAGTTCAGGAAACAACCAAAGAAAATGAGATAGAATCAAAAGATCCATAAAAATCTATTGGAACCTTTAATCTAGAACATGAAAAAAATAAAATCAAAATTCCAGTACCTTTAGTTGAGTTAGAAAATAATGTTGTCGATAAAGAAAAAATTTCTAAAATCATTAAATTTGTTGATTTAGAAATTCACTCAGATATCACTAATCTTCGGGATGAACGACTGTTAGTCATTTTTGGACCTAATATTGAAGATAATGGTGATTTTGTGGCACCTTTTTACATTTCACTAATTGTTCATGATCATTGTTTACATAATTGTATGTTGGACTCAGGAGAATCTCACAATATTATGACTAAAGTTATAATGAAAAATTTGGGTTTACAAATAACTAGACCATATTGAGACTTGTATTCATTTGATTCTAGAAAAGTAAAATGTCTTGGTATGATTAAGGACTTGGTGGTAAATTTAGCCCAAATTTATTCCAAAACCATTTTAATGGATATTTTTGTGGTAGATGAACCTGCTAAGTATGGGATGCTTCTTTCTATATCCTGGGGTAGTAAGCTAGGGGGATGTTTACAGTTCGATATGACTTATGCCACAATTCCAATTTTTGGTGGGAATCTTATTAGGTTATATAGATAAATGAAATTGGCTTATACAATCAGTGACCCACAACACCTTCATAATTACCCAGTGTATGTTGCAGATCAAGACTTGGGAAATTGTATATTATCTCTAAACAGTTAGTTTGAATCTTGTATAGAAAATGAATAGTTTGTTAAGAATAATGAAAATCAAGAAATTGAACAAGGAATTTGGGAAATGTATTTTGATGGTGCCTCATCCTTGGAAGGAGAAGGGGCTAGTATAATGTTTATTTCACCATTAGGTACTAAAGAAATTTCTTTTTCTTTTAGATTAGAGTTTGAAATAGATGCTTCCAATAATGTTTGTGAATATGAATCCTTTTTTATGGGATTAGAAGAAGCAATGGAATTAAAAATAAATCATTTAGTAGTTTTTGGGGACGTTGAGCTTATTGTCAAAAAAGTGAGGCAAATTTATCAAGCCAAACATCCTAGAATGAGGGCTTATAGGAATCTTGTGTGGGACCTTTTAGACAATTTATTTTTGACCTTTAATATCATTAAAATACTCAGGTTGTGCAATATGTCAGCTAATTCCCTAGTTATTCCCGCCAGTACCTTTAGGCCTACGAACACCCGTCATCTAAAATATAAAATTGAAATGAGACATAGACCTTCCATTCTAGATAATACAAAACATTGGAAAGTATTTGAAGATGACCAAGAAATCAATTTTTTTTGGAAATGGTAAATCGGTTTGATGAATTAAATATAGATGACAAAAATCAAAGTGATCCAATATGGCTACAAGGAAAGAACCAGATTGATCAAGAATTTCATGATACGATTGTTGATAACAAATTGTTGTTATTAAAAAATAACTAAATCCCAAAGGGATTGATTCTATTAGAAATACGTTTTTATCAAAATATTCATGTCAAGTCTTCTTCGGTTCAACCACAATTAAAGGAAGTAAAATATTGTAATATTGGATCTGAGGAAAATCCTAAATTCATCAAATTGTCTAAATAGTTTCCTCATGAGTATAAATAGAAGTACATTTATCTACTCAAAGAATATGTTGATTTATTTGCATGGTTTTATGAAGACCTTAAAACTTATGACACTAGTATTATAAAACATAAAATTCCTCTGAATCCTTGTATGAAACCTTTTAAACTAAAACTTGGGAAGATAAATCCTCTTTTTCTTCCTATGATTGAAAAAGAAGTAAATAATTTACTAGATGCTAAAATCACAATCCCTCTCAGATATTCTACTTGGGTGGGTAACCTAGTACCAGTTAGGAAGAAAAATGGGGAAATTAGTATTTTTTTAGATTTTGGAAATCTCAAGAGAGCTTCATTGAAATACAATTACCCTCTCTTGAAGATGGATCATGTCTTAGAAAATGTTATTGGTGCAAATGAGATTTCCATGATAGATGGTTTTTTAGGGTACAACTAGATTGCATTCCATGACGATGATAAAGAAAAAACTACTTTCACAACACCTTAGGGTACTTTTATGTATGACAAAATGAATTTTGGACTAATGAATGCAAGTGAAACTTTCCAAAGAGAAATGGACATTACATTTGTTGGTGAAATATATAAGTTTTTAGTTATTTATCTTGTTGATCTAATTATGATTTTGTTTTTTGATCAAAGTCATTTGAATCATTTAAGACAGACATTTGTAAAATGCATGAAATATGGTATATCATTAAATCCTAAAAAATCTCACTTTGTCATGTAGGAAGGAAGATTGCTTGGCCATATTGTTTCAAAGGATAGAGTTAGAATTGATCCCAAAAGAGATGAAGCTATTCAAACAATAAGTGTTCCTAGAAACAAGAAAAAAATTAATAGTTTCTTAGGTAGAATAAATTTCTTGACGAAGTTTATGCCTAATTTTGTTGGAATGGTGAAACTTATTACATATATTCTTAAGAAGAAATCTTAGGTAAAGTGGACTACATAATCAAGAGCTTCTTTTAATTATATCAAGAAATATTTAGGAGAAGCTTATGTCTTGTTAAGTCCTGATTTTTCTAAATATTTTAAGATATTTTCTTTTGCATCTGAAAATACAATAGATGTTGTCCTATTACAAAAAAATAGTGAAAATTGCGAGCATGGAATTGCATTATTTAGCAAATGTCTTAGATACTCTGAATTAAAATACAAAATCCTTGAAAAAAAAACCTATGCAATGTTAAACGCTTTAAAAGATTTCAAAACTTATGTTCTTCATTCTAAAATCATTGCATATGTGCCAAACAACACAATTAAAGATATTTTGATGCAATCAAATAATGATGGTAAAAGAGGGAAATCGTTAGCTAAAATTGAGGAATATGATTTTGAAATTAAACTAACAAATTTGATTATGGGTCAAGGACTAGCAATAGTAATAGCCAAATCTAATTTTAAAGTCCTTGGAATTAATCATATTTCTAAAATGTATGAAGATTTTCCTTTTACGACAGAGGAAATTGATATTAAGAAGTCTGTAAATACAATTAATGAAAATTTTTCTTCTTCCAAATGGTATCAAAATATCATCTTTTATCTTCAGAATCTTCAATTTCCTCCAAATTTAACTCCACCTAGAACTATATCAATAAAAATTAAAGTTTTTAAATATTGTATTATAAATGAACAACTTTATTGGAGAGATCCAATTGGTTTCTGTTGAACAGGATAGCCTAATTGAGGGGGGAGGGGAGTTGGGGGGTGAATCAGTTATATAAAATTTATTTCTTTTCTTTAAACAGATTACTTAAAGAACACATATTATGGCTTTTACTGTATGTCTTGCTGCAAATTATTCTGCTCAATTAACATGCACTCATATAAATAGACAATGACACGGATATTTTCACGAGGAAACCCAAAAGGGAAAAACCTCTTCTTCTTATGAATGAAAGGAAAGCTCTCACTTCTCTTTACATTCTTATTTTATCTGAGCTACAACCCAGATGAGGCTGCTACCTCTGTTTCTTTAGCACCTACTAAATGGAATCTAAAATTCCCAGATGTACAAACACCAATTTGTACAAGAGACTTTTATAGTCTCACCTTGCTCCTCCCTACCACCATGATACTAAGAATCTGCAAACCAACTTATTGTCTTCTCTGCCAAATGATTAAGAATTTAAATCATTCTTTCATACACACCTTTGATCAAAGTAATCAATGCCATCACTAATCTTTAACATTCATACATACCTCTGAACCTTATGTTTAAAGAACCTTTGGACATGAATACCTTTAGTTACTCAACCCCTATGTTTTTCATCTATGTCTACATATTCATATCTGAATCTATTATTTGATCAAACTCTCACAAAATGGGGCCTTCATCACATATCATCTGAGATTAAATAAATAACTCTATCCTCTGCATGTTTTTCTTATTCAAGTTATTTAAGATCTATTCATTCATAAATTAAAATAATTGCACCTATGAACATATTTTGTTGCTTGAGAAGTCTCCTGTGCATGAATCCTCTGAACCTGTACCTCTTTAATTCATCAATCTGTACATATCTCTCCTTAATATTTTCTCTGTCTTCATCATTTCTTCTCACTATCTCTGTATATATTTATTTTTGTTCATGTTAATTTACAGAGATAAAATGAATTTCCTCCTATATTTCCAAGAGTAATATCTCCCACTTCAATATCTTTCCTTTTCACACACATTCTTCATGGCAAGTGTGCTATATATAAAAAGATAGTTCGAATCCCCTTCAAGTATTCGTTTTAATCTTTGTAACTGATTATAACTATACAAAATTCCCTTGGATTGAATGATCCATGCAATGCACAGCTACCCTTTGATGATATTCATCAAAGCATCTTCACCATTGAATTATAACTGATGAAGTTTGTTAAATCCCTCACGCGCTAAGAAAAAAGGATATTTCATGTATGGCATAGTCGAATTCCATTGCATTCTTAGAGAAACATGTATCTGAGATATTCGTGGTGATAATAGTTTGACATATGTATGTGCAGTCAGTTTGGTGATGCGCATAGGGAGTTTGGTGATGCGCGCAGCAGTTTGGCATATTTCTACACCTATCATAACATCAACAAAATCCATAACTAGTATGTGTAGACAGTTTGGTGATGCGCGCAGGCAGTTTGGTGATGCTCTATTTATGGTATGTGCCATTTGTGGTAAAAACAACTTGGCATATGTCTACACCTGTCATAACATCAATGCCTACAAACTCCATAATGTTGAACCCCATAAAGCTAAAATAAACTTTGTTTAAGAAGCTCTGCCAATAGTAATGGTTTTTGAATGCTCTATCAATAATAATGTTGGCCATTAATGACAACTACACTTATAACGACAATGCCAACAAACTCCCCCTTTGGCATTGATGGCAAACTAAGCTTACTCTGTTTTCCCCCTTTTTTCATCTATGACAAAGGAGCCATTATAATCTCCCTGTCTGAGATACAATAATATCACTGTCAACATCAACAAGTCATGAACCTGTGTGAATCAATAAACCAGAAAATTTCTGAGGAAAGTATCAAAATTTTAAAGTCTTGTCAATTTTGTCTGGAATGAACTGATTACAAGCAATAAGTCTTTGCAAAGATGTTTTTGTCTCTCGATGAATTGATCATTTAAGCCAGAATTTCTTTCAACTTTCTTTATTACTGCTGAAGTGTAATGAATCTTTACTGATATGTTACTCTTCCTGACCAAAAGACTAAGAAAGAATTTGTATATATATCTTATTTGGCAACAACTCCCCCTTAAACAATATCCCTGAACAATCAATTGCCAATAATATGAATTTTTGGATTATGACATCTTGTAGTTTGATATAAAGTCAACTTACAAAGAACCGACTCCCAAATGATCTCAAAGACTTTCAAATTGCATTTTGGGTAAAGGTTTAGTTAATATATCGGCAATTTGATCCTTTGTTCCAATATATTCCAGTTTAATAACTTTGTTCATAACTTGATCTATGAGAAAATGAAATTTAATAGGAATGTGTTTTGTTTTTGAATGCATAACAAGATTTTTGGAAATACTAATAGCACTAGTATTATCACAATAAATAGGAATAGGAGTATTATAATGAATGTGTATATCTTCCAGCATTTGTTTCATCCATATAACATATGTACCATAATTTGTAGTTTCTATATATTTTGCTTCAGCAGTAGAGAGAGACACTGCTGATTGCTTCTTGCTTGACCAACTCACAAGACATCCACCAAAAAAAAATGTTGCTCCACTAGTTCTCTTCCTGTCATCAACAAACTCTACCCAATCAACATTAGTGAAAGCATGTAAGTCAAGATGATTACCTGTTGGATACCACAAACCAAACTCTGTTGGCCCCTTAAGATATCTAAAAATTCTTTTTACTGCAAGTAGATGAGAGACTTTAGGAGATGCCTGAAATCTACCAACCTGACAAACTGCATGCATAATATCAGGCCTTGTAGCTGTAGCATATAGAATACTTCCAATCATAGATATGTACATTGTTTTCTCAACTTATTCTGAGTCATCAAATTTACTTAATTTACAACCAGTAACCATAGGAGTGCCAACTGGTTTACTATCATGCATATGAAACTTCTTAAGAATTTCATGAATATACGTTGTTTGAGTAATGAAAATACCCTTATCAAATTGATTAATTTGCAAGACTAAGAAGAAATTCATTTTACCAAGCATAGACATTTCAAATTCTTTTTGCATACATTCAACAAACTGTTTTCTAAGGTTCTCATCATCACTTCCAAAAATAATGTCATCTACATAAATTTCTACAATTACCAAGCTATCATTCTCTTCTTTGATATAGAGATTATTGTTAGTGTTACCTTTCCTGTATCCTTGTTGCCTTAAGTAGTTATCAAGCCTAGGATACCAAGCCCTTGGTGTTGGTTTTAGTCCATATAAATCCTTTTTCAACCTGTAGACATATTGTTTTGCTTCTTGTACCTGCAAACCATCTGGTTGTTCCATGTATTTCTCTTCTTCTAGATCACCATTCAAGAATGCATATTTTACATCCATTTGATAAACTTTAATGTTCTTAGAACTAGTATAGGCTAAAAACAACCTAATAGATTCCATTCTTGCAACATGAGAAAACGTTTCTCCATAATCAATTCCTTCTACTTGTGCATATCCTTTACAAACCAATCTAGCTTTATTTCTTGTTATTTTTCCTGCTTCATCCATCTTATTTCTGAAAACCCATTTAGCCCCAATAACATTTTTGTTCAATGGTCTAGGAACCAATTCCCATGTTTTATTCTTTTCAATTTGTTTAATCTCTTCTTTCATTGCTTTCATCCAGCATTCATCTTTAATCGCTTATTCAATATTTTTGGGTTCAATAAAAGAAAGTAGTGATACCTATTCATGGGTTGCGATGGATTCTAGCCTTGTACTTCTTGTTCCAATACCTAATTTATTTCACCAATGATTTGCTCTTCAAGATGATTTTTCTATATTCTTTTGCTTGGAGTCTTAGATAGAGTTATGCTTTTGAATGGAGTTGTGCCCTGTATTGATGTAGGCATTAACTGTTCATTATCATTAGTCTTAGTTTCTTCTGTTTCACTCACATATTTATCCATATTATGTTTGTCATATATTTCATGTATTTGTTGATTCTTTTGTTTAGATTTGGACTTCAAAAATGAGGACTCATCAAACTTTACATCTATAGATTCAACAATCTTCCTTAATCTGAAATTATATCATTTATAAGCCTTTCTTGAACATGAATATCCAACCAATATGCCTTCATCAGTTCTAGAGTCTAATGTAACACTTACTTTCAAAAATTCTAAAATGTTTTATGTTTGTTGGTCTTCCTTTCCATAATTGATAGGGTGTTTTTATCAGTATTATTTCTTAGCAAACTTCTATTCAATATGTGTATAGCGGTGTGAATAGCTTGAGGCCAAAACATGTCATTCAATCTGGACTCATTTAACATTGTTCTTGTCATTTCCAAAACAATTATATTTTTTCTTTCAACAACACCATTTTGCTAAGGTGTTTTTGTAATAGAGAAATGTGTTTTAATTCAATTTTCATCACAGTAATTTTTAAATTCATTTGAAAAACACTCTCCTCCATTGTCAAACCTTACGCACTTAATCTTCATATCAATTTCATTTTCAGTCAGTTCTTTGAAAACTTGAAAGAAACTAAATGTTTCAGACTTCTTTTTCAACAAAAACAACCAAGTCATTCAAGTAAAATCATCCACAAATAACATAACGTATCCTTCACCATTTAGACCTATTGTCCTCATAGGTCCACATACATCAGCATGTATTATTTCCAAAGGTTTTGTTGTAGAATATTCCTTTGTTTTAAACTTGACTCTAGTTTGTTTACCATGTTGACATTGTTTACAAATGGAGTTGGAATTTTTTTTTATGACATGTGAGTTCCTTATTGCCTCCTTTTTATTTAACTGAATCAGATTGTCAAATTTAATATGTCCAAGTCTTTTTTTTCCATAACCAACTTTCATCTTCATGTCCAAGATAGCAATTTTCATCCTTTTCATCTAAAATGTATATATTATTTGATGTCCTTGTAGTTGTTGCAACTAACTTATTTGTTTTAACATCCCTAATTTGACATTGTTTAGAATCAAATATTATAATATGCCCCTTATCACATGTTTGACTTACACTCAACAATTTATGTTCCATATTTTCAACCAGTAAAACATTTTCATCCATTAAGTCTTTGTTCAAACAAATAGTGCCTCTTCCAACTATTCGAGCTGATTGATCATTACCAAATGTGACTGAACCTTCTTTTCTTTCATCTAAAGAATCAAATATTTGTTTTATGCCTGTCATATGTTTTGAGCATCCACTTTCCACAGACCACTTAACTTTATGATCAACTTGTAAAGAAAGTTTGCACTCTTCAATTTCTAAATGATCATTCTTCCTTTTCCAATAACTAGTTTTCTGATTTGTGTATTGATTTGTAACAGATTTTTCAAAATTCACTGGACAATTTCTTGAAATATGTCCAAAGTTATTACACCTGTAGCATTCAASTTCAAATGTCAAAGCATCAAATCTATTATGTGATTTGTTCACATTGTTCTGAATAGATTTGTCATGTCTTCTTTCATATTCAAATCTAGATATGCCATAACTGTTATGTGCACTTATATTTCTTGCAAAAACATTACAGGAAGATGTTGTGTGTCCATACTTATAAAAAACAAAACAATAACCTTCAAACCTATTTTAATGTCTTCCATAACTTTTTCTATGCACCGTTGAAGTCTCATTATATTCTTGCTTTTCTAATCCCTTCAGCTTGTAGGTGTTTTTCTCATTTGTATGCTTTGTGCCTGCTTTTTCAAAACTCGAACTAGAGCTTGTATTAGTAACTTCAGACTTATACCCAATTATAGTCTTATCATAAGTTGATCTTTGACCACAGATAATTTGATCCAATACTTGAGAACTACGATTCATGTTATTTTCTTGTACCTTCTTTCTTAACAAATCTACTTCAAGTTTTAAACCCTCATTTTCCTTATCTTTCTCTGCAAGTACACTATTTAGATCTTCTTCATTCACTCTAGCTTCTTCTATTTTAATTTTTAAGTCAACTAACATGATCTCAGTGCTTTCAAATAAATTGTTTGACTTCTGTAATTCTTGATCTAAACTCCCAATCTCTCTTTTAAATTGTTTGCATTATCTTCTTACTTTCTTTAATTCAGACAAAGCACTTACAAGTTCAACTTCCAAGTCAACTTCACCTTCTTCTTCTTCAATAAGTTCATCATTCTTATTTTCCATAGCCATAAAAAGTCTTATATCTGTATTTTCATCACTTTCATCTATATCTGAGGACTCACTATTATTTTTGATGAATAGACTTTTATTTTTATAAAAAATTCTTTGAAATGGCTTCTTATACAATTTATTATATTCTTTGTTTTTTCTGTTACTTTCTTCTTCTCCATCAGAATGTTTATTGTACGGACACTTAGAAGAAAAATGCCATATTCTACCATAATTAAAGCACTTGAGAAGGAGTTTACCTTTGTACTTTCCAGTACCTATTTTTAGATTTTTGACAAAGTTAGCTTCTTCCATGTCTTCTTCTGAACCCTCATGATTACTCGTTTATGTTTCAACCTTTTTCTTGTCCTTGTTTGCTGCCTTGAAAGATGCTTCCTTATTGGAAGGATTCTCATTAGATGTCCTCATCTCATATGTTGTTAGTATTCCTTGCAAATCATCCATTAGTAAAGAGCAATATCAGTTCTTTCTTCTTCTGAATATATTTTGGGATCAAATCTTGCAGGTAAAGATCTAAGCACTTTTTGCAGAATAATAACATTTTCAATTGTTTCTCCTAAACCTTTCATAGTATTGACTACTTCATCAATACATAAAAAATAGGTAGCTATATCTTCAGATTCTTCCATCTTTAAACTTCCAAATTGACTTCTATATGATTATAATTTATCATTATTTACCTTAGTATCTCCTTCATATACCTTCTTTAGTTTGTCCCATAATTCTTTTGCTGACTCAAAATGCATACCTTAACAAATTTTGAACCTATCAATTCTCCAAGTATTGCATACATAGCTTTGGAATTACTTTGATAGAGTTTCTTCCATGCAACATCCGTTGGAACTGTTGTCGGAGCCTTATATTCATTCAACACAACTTGCCAAACATCTACTCCTTGAGACTGCAAAAACAACTTCATCCTGATACTCCAAAAGGCATAATTATGACCATCAAACAGAGGTAATCCATGTTTAGTAAAATCATATTTCTTATACATGTTTAAAGATCAAACTTTCAGTGATTAGAGTGAATCTTGAAGTAAACTTGGCTCTGATACCAATTGTTGAACATGATTTCCTAACTGA
>SNQJ01S0054549.1:60559-93015 GCA_010110895.2 Picea sitchensis | reverse complement strand
ATGATTCCAAATGAAAATGTCTCCTTGGTATATATAGGAGACTAGGAGGTATAATTACAACTAATGGAATAAAGTCGACATAAATAAAATAACATTACTAATGTAATATGCCCCAATTAAGGGGTAATGAGCCAATATTAGGGTTTAACATAGATCTATTTCCCAACTAGGTTGTGGACAATTGAGTCCTACAACCCCCCCTGCCTCTACCTCGGGTGAGACTTCATCTGCTTTGCAGGTGTTGCCAAAAAGGCCAGTAGTTAGGGTTTTGTTGGTACATTATTGAAGTGTTGAACCCTGGGTCTGCCCCTGTGCCAACAAGGTGGAATGACATTAATTTGTATTTCAAAAGTACAAAATGTTGTTGAACTTTCAACAACAGAAGCATAGTATGTTGTTGCTATAGAGGCTAGTAAAGAAATGATTTGGTTACAGAGGTTTATGGAGGAATTGGGAAAGAAGTAGGATAATAATAGGTTTTATTGTGACAGTGAGAGTGCCTTTCATACTTAAAATAACTCAACATTCCATTGAAAGACTAAGCATATACAATTCATGTACCATTTCATATGATCTGTTTTGGAATATGGACATTTGAAGTTGGAAAAGATGCATACTAGCCAGAATCTTCCAGACATCTTAACAAAGGGAGTAACCAAGGAGAAATTGATTTCCTGCTCAGTTTCAGTTGGTCTTTAGGCATGAAGGTGAAGATGAGAAATTTTCCAGGTCCAAGGTGGAGTACATTCCAACAAGTACAACAGTAGTGGAGTTGTTGTGATTAGTCTCCAAGTGGGAGATTGTTGGTTGTGGAGCATGATTATCTTCCCAATTCAGAGGTTTGTTTCAGTCATTCTTGGACCCCATTCCATAATGGGGGGGTGTGTGGGGTATTTACCCTCCAAAATTGTGACCAGGAGGGTCCAAGGGGGGGTACAATTTTTTTATCCCCTCCATGGCGAGGGCTTCGAGGGCAGCGCCCCCGAAGTGAAATTTTGGGGAAAATTTCCTTATAAAATATTGTAATTTCGTAGTCAATCTGGACTATTCATTATAAGGTCATAGATACGATGGTAGAAGTTATTTTATAGTTTTGTTCCCTAAAAGGCAACCCTCTCTTATGAGGGAATTGTATTGCGGCTATGTATTATCGTGAATATTGTATTCTGAGAGAGGAGACTGTGAGAGAAAGAAGAGAAAGTTACAACGGGTGTGTTGTAGGTTGTATCCCTTGATTTTGATGGATAATAATAAGGAAGGACCTGGTAATTTCTCTGTTGGACGCATCCCACTCTAGGTGAACCACGTATATCTGTGTATCTATTGTATTGTGTATCTTCTGTGTTTTATTTCCACATTTTTTTTTATTTATTGCTCTGAGATCCTATTTTTCTAACACATACTTCACCCTCTGATCCACTAGACTTTGAAGTGGTGATTTCTCTGAATTCCCTCACTAGATTATTTACTCCCCAAACCCTTCAATTAATTGGATACATTAAGCATAGAAAGGTCATCATCCTAGTTTATAGTGGCAACACCCATAATTTTATTCATAACCACATTTCCCAAGAAACCAATTGTTATATCCATACAGTCAATACTTTTCAAATCAGGATTTCCAATAGCGGTTCCATGAAATGTGGGGGGCATTGTGAAATTGTACACCTTCAAATTGGTTAGTGCCACTTGAAATCTCTTATGTTTTCTATCTACATGGGAAATTGTGACATTGTGCTCGATGTTGTTATAGCAAGATTTGCCTCAACCCATGCAACTTGCTCATAAATCCTTTTCCATTTCCCTATCTAGACTTGAAGTCCCCTTTTGCACTTCCCAGAGATAAAAATCATATTTTTCCACATATATGTGCCCTATTAGTTATATAACATGTGTATACACATGTTGCACCACTACAACCGATGTACATCGAGTTTGGTGCTCAAAATTAAAAATTTTGTCGGGTTTCCATGTCACGTCACGTGATCCATGATCCTTGAACTTCTATATACTGGAAACATTCCAACTCGGCCCTTCAGTTCCATTTGAAGGCTATAAATGGACATATCCAAATGGTGGAAGAGGAGAAGAATTCAACTTTTGAGAGCAAAGTTACTCTGGAGAAATTATTCACTTCATATTGAGTCTGGATCCCTTTGTCCTTTAAAGTCTAAACACATTGTTCATCCCCCAAGCTCTTCCCTTTTTGATGGAAAACCTCATTGTCTCTCTTATATGAGATTGCCTTTGGTGGAGGATTGAAGTGGTGGAAGCCCAACTGGAAATGACTTAGCTTCTCGGTTCCAAGACGTGCCAACATGGAAGTTTTTCACTTGTATACTTCTTTTGATCATATTTTAATAGAAATACTCTTTTCTCATCCAATTAATGTCATGCAAATATTTGAATTGTTATTCTATGGGAATATTTGTTATGAATTTCAATGGATTATGCTATTATATGTCCTAACAATATATATTATCACCATATTCTTGCATATCTTGGTTGTTGAGGACAAGTTGCAGGTATAAATCTTTGAGTCGAGTGCTTAACGGTGGTCTTCATCGAACGTTCCGATGAGGTAGGCTCTTTATCTTGTCTTGTTAGCATTTTTGTTTATACAACATACTTGAGATTAGAGTTGATTTATGCGGTCATTATGTATGTTGTGTTTTACCCCATGCAATAGAGTGATTTTCCTCGTAACATAATTGGAAACCATACTAGGGAATGAATCTTCTTTTTGGGGTTTGGAGTGTTTTTCTCATTTGATTGCTCTCAGTTAGCTTGAGTTTCTTTGTCATCTGATTGCTCGACAACCTTTTTTCATTTTGAATTTGAGTTTCTTGGCTTTATCCTTAACCTGGCAGTGTTTTAATACATATACGCGGTTTTTCCCTTGACAGACGCATACATACGTGAATTTTCATTCTATAGGGCGTGCACATACACGGTTTTTGCCTAAATAGTCGCGTACAACAATATTTTTTGCTTGATTGATGAATTTTGTGTTTGTTGGGTGAGTTTTGATAGTTGTTGAGTCTTCTTGGGTCTCTGTCATAACTGTTGCATGCCTGTAGAGTGATAGGTAACCTTTCCTTAGTTTAATTGTCGAGCAATTTCTCTTTTTCATCATTTTTTTCATCGGTTGTCCTTGCATCTTGGGCTGAGTGTTTTCTTCTTGATATCCTACTTGGTTGGTCTCTTTTTTCTTACAATAGGGTCTATATATCAAGTTGTTGATTCGGTCCTTGCATTTTCTTTTCTTTATATTGAAAATACAAAAATATACATTTTGCATTTTGGCATTTTCTCTTTTGGGTTGTTTATTATTGATCTTTATACATGTATAGAAAGATTGCATCTTATTAAAATTGCAGATTTGAATTGAAAGTTTCATTTTGAAAAGCTTGTCATATTTTGAAAATTGAAGTTTAGGACTTAGCTTTATGTTCATATTCATTTCTTTTATTTGCCGAGTCATAACTGTTATTTTTTGAGCTATTATTAGATTTAGTTTCAATTTACTAGATAACAATAACATAGGTAGGATCACTGAGAGAAAAAAAATCATGAGATACACAACATTTATCCTGGGAAACCATCATGGGGGAGAAAAACCAACAAAAAATTCCCTAATATAGATAACCAAGACAATGCCAAGAAAATAAACCAAAACACTAGAGAATATCCAACACTGAGCAATGCACCTCTCTCTTCCTTCTTCTCCCAACTGCAGCTACCAAACTTGCACACTGGATGAGCGAATGAGTGAGTGATATAATGAGGCACTAGATTCCTTTATTTATACTAGCTGGTAGGTGCTGGAAAGGTGTCTCTTCACTAGGCAGGGCCGACTTGTCTTCTTAGTGGTTAAAACCACTTTAATTAGGCCTGGGGGGAAAATTCTTAATTTTCATAATACAATTAGGGTTTGACCAATCCGTAAAAGGGGATTTGGTCAATTACAATGCCCGATATGATCAATCGACAAAAGGGGATTGATATAATGAATAATTTCTCAATAATAAATAGAATACTCTTTGCAGTAACAATATTTCAACACTCCCCCTTAACAAGAAGGGTATTCTACAACATCATTAGGAGCGAAAGAGAGGGCAACAACATCAACATCATATGGAACATTGACTGTCATATCTATAAATCATCGGAAGTTTTTCTCATCATCAATATTATCATCCACATCAAGGAGATGGAATGGCATCATCATCATCTTCATCAACATGGATTAATATAACACGAATACATCACCATCATAAATAACAATACAAGGCTGATACAATATAAAAAACAACAACATCACAACACGAAGTTTGGAGCATCATCAACATAAACACTAGACTGGAAATATTTAGCACGAAGCTGGCATCTCAACAACATACACATGAAGATGGAAATATTCAACAAAAAGATGGCATCTCAACAACATCATCACGAAGATGGAAATATTCATCATGAAGCTGGAATCTCAACAACATCAACATGAAGATGGAAATCTTCAACACGAAGCTGGCATCTCAACAACTCAACACAAAGATGGAAATCTTCAGCACGAGGTTGTCATCACAACAACATCAACATGAAGCTGGAAATCTTCAGCACAAGGCTGGCATCATAACACTACTCCCCCTTTCAAGGGAGGTCCTTTCAGACTACACCAAGCTTTTCTTGAAAGTGTTCAAACTTTACACAAGACAGAGGCTTGGTCAACACATCAACAACTTGTTCATCCATGCCAACATACTGGAGTTTTATGGCTCCTTTCTGCACCATATCACATATGTAATGATATCAGATCTCTATTTGTTTAGACTTTGTCATGGAACACGGGGTTCTCTATCATCTTTATGCAACTCTGGTTATCACATAGAATCATGATGGCTTCCATCACCAGATCAAATAGACCTATCAACAACTTCTGAAGCCATATGGATTCACGATTGGCGGAACATGCACTGATGTATTCCACTTATGTCGTGCTGATAGAAATAATTGATTGCTTCCTACTCTGCCATGAGATCATGGCTAACCCCAAACTGAAACAACATCCTGAGGTTCTCTTTCTATTTGAGACACTTCCAACCCAATCTTAATCGGTATATCCACTCAGTCTGAAGTCTTGATCTCCATTATAATTGAGACCAAAATCCAACGTACCCTTAAGGTATCTCATCACATGTTTTGCAGCGATAATGTGAACATGTCCGGGTTCTATCGGAAATTGACTCAAGCTATTAACATAAAACCTTATATATGGCCTAGTTTTCATCAGATACATCAACAATCCAATGATTTGTCTGTACAACGTAGCATCAATCAATTCTGATGAAGTTTCAACCAGGAGCTTCAACTTTGTTTCCATGGGTGTATTCATGGATTTTCACTCCAACATATCAAACCACTTCATTATTTCAACTGTATACTTTCCTTGGTTGAGGAATATCTTCTCCGGGCTCTGCCAAACCTCAAGACCTAAGAAATAGTGCATTAGGCCAAGGTCTTTCATCTCAAATTCTTCAGCGAGCTTCTTCTTACAATCAATGATAAGATTTTCTTCTCCAGTTAGAAATAAGTCATCCACATATAACAAAAATATAATATGGTCATGATTCATAACCTTGAAGTAAAGGTTAGAGTCATATTTACTCTTGGTAAAGCCCAAGCTCGTCAGGAAACTGTCAATTCTTCCATACCAAGCTCTAGGAGCTCGTTTCAATACTTACAAAGCCTTATTCAATCTGCATACATGAGTCTTTCAATATACACTTCTTCAATATACACCATTTAAGAAGGTTGTTTTCACATCCATCTGGTGTAATTTCCACTTCATCTTAGCTGCAAGGGCTATGATGGTTTCGATTGAAGTGTATCTAGCTACAAGATAAAATGTCTCTTCATAATCAATGCCTTCCTTTAGAGAAAATCCACGAGCTACAAATCTTTTTTTATATTTCTCAATACTTCCATCAGTAGCATGTTTTATCTTGTATAGCCATTTGGAAGATACCACATCCTTGCTCTTCGGTCTAGGAACTATTTCCCATACATCATTATTTATAATGGATTGGTATTATTCTGTCATGGAATATAGCCATTCTTTCTTCTAAATGGATTTTTCAAAGAAAGTAGCCTCATTATCTAAGAGATCACACATCAAAGACATATAACTAGATAATGGATTGGGTTTCTTAACTTGTCTCATGGTTCCTTCAGGGGCACCATACTTTTCTCCATATTGAATAATTTCCCTTGCCTAGGTTGGCTTTCTCTTGTTGGAGATCATAATCTGGGGAGGCTCTTGAGATTACATTATGTCATGATCTTTTGGAATCTCCTCATCAGGGGAAATTATGAGTTCTATCACTGGTTCTGCAACTATGGGAGCCATAGGTTCTTCTTCATATACTTCTTCAATATGGCATCTTCTTGATTTCTTGAGTGTTGCATCTTCATCAAATATTACATATCTATTGATCTCAATATGATGGTAACCTGTTATATAAATTCTGAAGGCCTTGGAGACCTTACAGTATCCAAAAAAGATTCTCTTCTTTCTGGAAGGGTCCATCTTGGTTCTCTTCTCTTTCGGAATGTGTACAAATATTGGACAACCAAATATTTTGAGATGGCTCACTTCTGGTTTCTTTATAGAGAACATCTCTTCGGGGATTTTGAACCCAAGTGCACTATGGGATAATATGTTATGTACATATACTGATGTTCTTGCTGCTTCTACCCATAAATGCATTGGAAGATCTTGATCATGGGTCATAGTCTTCACTACTTCCATTATAGTTTTGTTCTTTCTTTCTACTACACCATTTTGTTGAGGATTGTAGGGAGTGGTGAGCTCCCTCTTGATCCCGACATATTTACAAAAGTTTAAAAACTCTTTTGAGGTGTATTATCCTCCATTATCTGACCTGAGTATCTTGATATTTCTTTCAGAGATATTTTCTATCAAGGCTTTGAATTCCTTGAATTTACCAAACACTTCATCTTTTGATTTCAAAAAGTAAACCCAAGTTTTGCGAGAATAGTCATCAATAAAAGACACATAGTATACATACCCACTGATGGAGGTTGATGGCATTGGGCCACATACATCTGAGTGAATGAGCTATAGGACTCCTTCTGATTTGCTGTCTCTTTTCGAGAAAGGGTTCTTGATGTTCTTTCCTTGTGTACATCCGTTGCACACACCTTCATGATCAACCTTGAATTCAGGTAGACCCGTGACTTCCTTGCTTACATATGGTAATGATTTGTAGTTGATGTGAGGTAGTATTATATTCCAAATTTCACATGGATTCTCAATGGAATGAGTCAAGGCTGCTTCTAAGTGACCTTTTAGCTTATACAAGCCACCTTCTTCTTTTCCAATAACAATTGCTTCTTCTATGGTTTTTCCTTTGGGCCACATAAGAACTTCTCCATCTATGAAAGAAACTTTGAAACCTTTATTATATAAAGCTGAGATAGAAAGTAAGTTCTTTGTCAAACTTGGTACATATAGTACATCCTTCATCTTCATTGGGGTCCCTGAAACAAGTTTGTAATTCGATTCTCCTACTCCTTTGATAGGGCACTGGTAATCATCTCTAAGTGTAAATTTCTGGGGAAAGTTCTTTTCTGTAAGGCAAGAGAGAATGTATTTTTGATCTGTCATGTGCTTGGAAGCACCACTATCTAGGATCCAAGTGTCCTCATCAGGTGTCACTGATCCTAAGAAGGAAGAGATTAAGACATATTCTTTAATCTGTTCTTTTATCATCTTTGTGGGTGGCTCTTGATCTTCAACTATATGGGCATGGTGCCTTTTGTTTCTCTTCTTGTATTCTTCTCTTATAGCTGGAAATTTTTTAGCAATATGTCCCATCTTATCACAATGGTAACATTTGTAGGATGAGAAATATTTTTCTCTTCTTTGACCTTTCTTAAACTTCTGGAATCTCCTTGGAGGGTGAAATTCTTTATGGATGAATTTGTTTGGGGAGTGAGACTCCTTATGTTTATGAGTATCTTTCTAGAAGTAAGACCTCTTCCTTCCTCCTTTAGTATGAGAAGCTACGACTTGATCTTCATCTCTTGATATTACTTTCTCGATTAGCTACTCTTGCTTCTTCTTGAACACATTCTTCCCAAAGACTATGAAAGTGTAGTTTCTCCTTTATGGCACAAATATTTTGGATGAAAACATCCCAAGGTCTTGTGAGACCATTAAGGGTTGTCATTATGAGTTCATATTCATCTAGAGTATCACCAATTTCTTCTAGTTGTTCCTTGAATCATGATATTCTAGAGAAATATTCCTGAATTGTTTCTCCTTTCTACATCCTTGTACTTTTGATTTGAGTTCTTAGATTCATCTTCCGATTGATATTATTTCCTTTATACATTCTAGTTAGGGTATCAAACATTTATTTTGGAGTTTTCTTTGAAGCCACTTGAGGAATAAAGTGATCTTTAATAGACTTTGTAATGATTCTTTTGGCCCTAAATGTGTCCTTTTGGTGTTTTTCTTTAGCTATAACATCGGTAGGTTTTGGTATATCTTATTTAATGAATCTTTCTAGGTCATTATCTTCAAGAATGAGTGAAATCCTATACTTCTAGGCATGAAAGTTTTCCACACCTTCTAGCTTGTCAACAAGCTTAGTGCTTGTAGACATCTTGACCTAGAGCTCGGAAAATGACCAAAAATTGAAAATGATCATAATTTAATTATGAACTTACCAGGAGGTGCACTTGGCGGAGGCGAGTAGCCTGGTGCAGTCAGATTTCAGAAAATCAAAAAATTTTCCCTTCAAACTAGATCAACGGAATTATGGACTGGTACTTCTGGTATTGGTTCTGGTTTCCTGGTTTTCTGGTACCAGTGAAAACTAGGGTTTCACTTTATGGGAGTTCTATCCACTGAAAAAGTGCGTTGAGGCTGCCAAAGAGTTTTCTAGGCTAGGGTGCACTTCCTTGATGAGATTTGGGCTGAAATTTCTCTTCAATAGAAAACCTTAATTTTCTTGTAAGGCAACAATGACATTTTTTGCTTATCTAGTGAAAGGTGCTCTCTTCAACTTAGCTCTGATACCATGTTAAGTTTTGAGCTATTATTAGATTTATTTTCAATTTACTAGATAACAATAGCATAGGTAGGATCACTGAGAGAAACAAAATCACAAGATACACAACATTTATCTTGGGAAACCCTCATGGGGGAGAAAACCCAGCAAAAAATTCCTTAATATAGATAGCTAATACAATGCCAAGACAATAAACCAAAACACTAGAGAATATACAACACTGAGAAATGTGCCTCTCTCTTCATTCTTCTCCCAACTACAACTACCAAGCTTGCGCACTAGATGAATGAATGAGTGAGTGAGATAATGAGGCACTGGCTTCCTTTATTTATATTGGCTGGCAGGTGATGGAAAGGTGTCTCTTCACTGGTCAGGGACTACTTGTCTTCTTAGTGGTTAAAACCACTTTAATTAGGCCCGGGGGATGACTTCTTAATTTTCATAATACAATTAGGGTTTGACCAATCCGTAAAAGGGGATTTGGTCAATTACAATGCCCGACATGATCAATCCACAAAAGGGGATTGATCTAATGAATAATGACTTAATAATAAATAGAATACTCTTTGTAGTTACAATATTTCAACAATAAAATCATCAATTTCACGACCACATCTATTGAGTAAACTAATCCATTAAAAGTAACGTTGATTAATTTAAAATTGATTAGAAATGATTTTATTTTTCAGGGTACACAAACTAGCTTAAGATATAGAGCCTTGGAATAGGATTTTGTGAGTAAAATTCTCCAAGGCTATTAAAATCAGCATATGTGTCTGACTAATGGAGTGGTGAAATTCATTGTATAATTTGTGATGTCATGAGGACCATTTCACACCGGAGTTAAGCACGAGGTTGCGTGAAGTTGGTTGCAGAGATATTCCTCTAATACCTTCTTAGTGTCAAAGATATTTCTGGGGATCTATTCATAGCTAGGGATATTTCTAGTACCTTTACCTATGTGAGAGGCGATGCTTTCAAGGTTTCAGGCTTTGTTACCCTACCGATATGGTGGACCTGACTTACAACTATTTTCCTACACATTGGTTATATCATGGTGGTTTTAGTTGCTTGACATAGGAAGCCACATAGGTTACTTGCAGGAGTTATTCTGCAGGTATCATGAGTCAGATAAGGGTTGAACAACACACAACCTTTATGGAGGATTACCTCTCTGGGGGGATCTGACCGAATACATTGTTAAGCCCACGAGGGCCATTATAATTAATTATGATACCTCCGATCTTTGGAAGGTAGTCTCAGGCCCCTCTTGGGCGAGGCATACCTACTTTAGTGAGGGAGGACCCTTTCAGCCACTATATCCTGTTTGTGTGCATATTGGACATTTTGTTTATTTTGGTGTGCTCTTTGATTGTTAGTTGGCCTTAGGATTTGTTTTTATATCTCGAGTCTTGAGTCATCGTGGATCTAGACTAGATTCCTCGCAGGTCTCGCCGTTTGTTGAAATTACCACCACATCTTGATTCTTTTCCTTCTAAAAGGTGCAAAGTTATCAAATGTGGTGCACACACCTCAACTTACCAGACTTGTGATCATACAAGTATGATTACTGAGTCAAGTTAGAAATATATTTGGAGTCCTTCAACTCCCATACCTATCGTAGTTAATATAACTCCTTCTACGCCTTCAACCACTATGGTTGTAGTGCCGGAGGTTCCATTGTTACTCCTGTACAACCTGGGGTTTCTACTCAACCTATAGTGATGAACCCTTTTGGGTATATTTTTGGTACACCTAGGTACAATACTCATTCTATTCCTTAGATATCTAACCCTTTCTCTTTCATTACTCTGAATATGACATCACAACTTTCGTCTTCCATTGCAGCGAATAACACAAATCCTAGTATTGGACTTGGGGGCATGGCTCCTCTACATATTCTACTCTCATTTGGTGGAACTCATATTCCCCAAACAACTCCTATGGTTGGAGGCCAACCACCTTTTCATCCTTGGTCTAATCCTAGTCCTAATTCTTCTAGATGGAGTAATCAACCGAGTGGAAAAGTTGTCACTTATGTTCTGTCCTTTACACCTACCTCCTACACACTGATTCCGAACAAAACGTTTGGCATGACGAATCCACCTCTATCCTCCAAATTTCCACCCGGGGGAGGTCAGTTTCATACTTTGGGAAACCCCCAACCTGGAGCTACTCCAACTGGGTGAAATATTTACTACCCTCATTATAAAATTCCTACTGGAATGGTTCCCAACCAACCCCTTATGAATTAGTTTGGAGGGGGATTTTACAATCTCGGAAAGGGACATGGTGCATACCATAACCTTGGATGGGTTGTGATTCCCCATCATAAATATTTCTTGGGAGCTTGGGGCTAGATGCTTCAACCCCATCTCCCTTTTATGGCCACGCTTAATTTTCCATAATTTTCAAGTATAATGAATGAATCGGTGCATCATGATCCATAATGGCCACCCGTCCCCACCAATATTCCCTCAGATATTCCAAAATTTGAAGGAAAGACCGGTGAGGATCCTGGCACATCACTACTTTTCATCTTTGGTGCTCTTCCAATTCCCTTAAAGACGATTCTATTCATTTAATATTGTTTCAATGCACCCTCATGGGGGTTGCAGTGAAATGGTACATAGAGCTACCAGGGGGAACATACTGGAATTTTAATCAGATGGTTCTAGTATTTCTCAACCACTTCTAGTTGTCGGTTTGTTACGATGTTGACATAGATATTTTTTCGTCCCTCTACCAGGAAAAATCCACCCATATCTCGGATCACATCCAAGAGTGGCGTAGATGGAAGAGGTTGATCAAAGCCTACATTCCTCCAGAGTTCCTATTGGAATGGTTTCTTAAGTCTTTATTGCCTTATATTCCGAAGGATTTTTCTACATCCGAGGTAACATCTGAAGAGGAAGATATTTTTAAATCCTAGCAATTATATCTTATATATGCTCAATCTGGGATGTTATACAAAATTCTTCCTGATGCACTGAGGTCAAACTACAACCCTAGAAAAAATATTGGGCCTCATGCCAATGGAATTATAGGCTCCACAATTGTTAAGTCTACAGACTTGGTGATGAACCAGTTGAAAGAGATGTCTCTAAGACATTATGTAGGAGGAAAAGCTTCATCTTTGTCCTCCACTCCCACTCATTCAACGGATGTGCATTATGTATAGTCATCGACCAACCCAAATGGAAACCAAAAACCAAGAGGGAATAAAAGGAAAGGATGTGGTAACAATCGTAAGGGTGGGAGGAATAATAATAATAATAATAAACCCAAGGACAAAATTAACAATGATAGATCAAACAATAATGTTGGGGAGGGAAAGAAAGAGAAGTGTAAGGTGAAGTTTCCTTGTAATATTTGTACTGATAATCACCTTACCCACTTGTGCCCCAAACTTGAGGAAGTTGCAAGGATCTTATCTCAACTGCCTGCTATGATGAGTAATCCTTTTCTTCATAATCATCACATGGCCTCAAGCTCCTCTAATTATGAAAATGCGGTGATTGGGAATAAAAACCCCCTCGTCACATGAAGGTGACTGTCTATTCATCAATATGGTCAAATCTTAGATTAATGTATCCACTCGGTCTCGCAATTATAGTTATTCACAGGCTGTTCCAGGTCCAAAGTCTCCCCCTCCTCTGGAAACACCTTTGGATATCAAAAATCTAGAGCCTCCACCTTGTATTCAAAAAGGAGTACTAAAATGCTCTACCCACAACCCTAACACTAGAGCTTCCCATAGCTACTCTATTGTCAAAGATCTGGGTGAAACCCCTTGTGCGATGTTGGCTTTGGAGGTACTCCATACGTGTCCTTCACAAAGGAATTCCTTGTTATCTGTGTTAGGAGCTCTAGACCCATGTGGCTCTAAGGTTATCAAGTTTGATGTCACAAATGTGAAGCCTCACTTTCCTTACCATGTGGCCTTTCAAATCTATGTGGATTACTCAAAGTATACCATCAAACATATTGTTATTGATGAAGGTGTTGCAACGTGCATGATGTACCTAACCTGTTGTAAAGATATTGGCTCTCCAACCCTCTCTCAATATCCGACCAGGTTGACCTCATTTGATGGTCATCTTTCCATCCCCATGGTATTCTTCCTACCTTTCCGATCTAGTTAGGTGGAAAGACAGTGGAGGTGGATGTCGAGGTGGTTGATGCGCCCCTTGACTATAAATTATTACTAGGGTGTAACTAGACTTATGTTATGACTACAATCGTATCGTCCATTTTCCATACTTTATGTTTTCCTCATGAAGGGAAAATCATGATGATTGATCAGTTATCCTTTGTGCATGCTAGTCCCAATGCATCTGTTGGACCTTTGATCCCCATGATAAAAAATTCTCAACTGACAACTGAGGATATTGGTGTCAAAATGTATTCCTCCCTTATGAGTACCTTTGATTTCATGGCACCAATTCATCACATTTATGCCATGTCCAATAGGTATGCTTCTTCAATGAGGTATGTTCCTTTTTGCACTTTGTATTTTAACGACCCTTGGACCCTAAATTCCCTAACCATGTCTTGTGAAGTTCAGTCACATATTGGAATGGAAATGCCACTGTCGGGGACAAAAATAACATATTAGGATGTTCTTAACTCTTATGCCGATCCGGATCCTGTCTCCTAGCAGACGAATGAGGAGGATCCTGTTCTCAAGCCCATATGGGCCACTTCATAATCTTTCTCACATGATTTCCTCGATGATTCTTTACCTTCAAATGAAGCAATATTAGAGGCCATGAATGGTTCTGATAGACCATGGGATGATATGAATCATCGCTCTTACTTCCTCCCAGAGCTTGTTAGGATTGAACAAGAAGATTTTAGATCCACCTTGAGTGAGATAGTCAGTCATGCCGTAGTTCCACTAGATACGCACATAATTTATGCAAGATACCAGATATATAAAATATGCAGAACAGAAACGAAATGCTAGAAATAACAGAATAACAGTGAAATATCCAGCATAATCTTCACAATACACAGAAATGATATACGAAATAGCAACAGAAATAGCACTTGAACAATATATACCTAAATAGCAACAGAAATAGCACTTGAACGTAAATAGCACTTGATTCAAGATAGCAATGTTCACAGTTCTTCGAGGGGGCAACTCCAATCGAAAGCGTCACTCGTTACACGACATTATCCAAGCTAGTTCTCATACCGACTTCTATTTATACTAAAAGAAGCATCTAGAGGAAGATCCTTCAGAAGCGGAAGCTTCTATTAGGTCTTCTTACATCCGGCCTATTCTATTTCATTGAAAGGTCTTATTAATATTGACCTTTATTACATCCAATACACATCTACCTATGTAAAGCTGGTTAGGACCTTAACATGTTTTCCCTCTTAAAAACAGCCTTGTTCTCAAGGCTTGAGATGTGGAAATCGGGCACGCATCGGTAGCTCGGTTCCCGCGGTATCCGGCCGAGTCATATTCCTTCCACCCGCACGAGCACTTCCTGATGGTTCACGACGCAGCGACGCCCCTCCTCGTCCAAAACCGCCTCCGGTTGTGTTTCAACGGACTCTTCGGCTAACTTTCGAAGGTTGGTTTGAAGTTGGCACCTCGGTCCAATCACCTTCTTCGCTGGTGATGACATGAAAAATGCGGGGATGTAGTTTCGACTGAATGGGTAGAGCTAACCGATATGCAACTTGTCCCACACGCTTTAGAACCATGTATGGGCCATAAAATTTGGGTGCTAGCTTCGGGCATTAATCGACGGGCCTTGAGGGAAGCTTTTCTGCTTATATGGTTAGAATGTTAAACACCTCGACTCTTCTACAAATTCGTTATCTCGAAATACCTTGATCCGCTTTGCTTCATTCGGCTCGGGCCATGACCAAGTTCTCTTTAAGGGCAATTTGAACGCATATCTGCTCGGACCGTAAGGTGTGGTCAACGGCCCGACCTTCGAAATTCGGTAGCAGGAGAACGACTGAGGCTTCGCCCATAAACCTTTCAAAAGGAGTCATGAAAGTGGTTGTATGGTATGTAGTGCTGTACCACCATTCGGGCGTAGGGTAAACCATTGAGCCCACTGTTTTTTTTTTCTGATGCAAATCACCTCGATAGGTTTCCAAACACTTGTTGACGCATTTGCTTGACCATCCGTCTGGGATGATAAGTCGAAATAGATGCAATTGTGTGTCTTTGTAGTTCAAAGAGCTCTACAAAATTGCTTAGAAAGTTAACTTGATTTAAACAGCTACAGATTGGCACGCGAAGTTGGAAGACCTGATCCATGAAAAGTTGGGCCACCGAGGATGCAAGAAATGGGTGGGGGAAGAGCACAAAAATGCGCATAATTTGAGAGGCGATCGACCACCACCATTATCACCGATTTATTCCCCGACGGTAAGCCTCTAATAAAATCCATAGATATATCCTTCCAAATATCGGGAGGAATTGGAAGCCGTTGGTGTGCCCGAAGATTTGATCGTTTCTCCTTGTTGCATTGGCATACCTCACATCTCACTAATAAACCGACGGGATGTCCTATTTACACCATCCCTAAAAAGGAACGCTTTAACTGGCTATATGTTTTAGTGAACCCCGAAAAGCCCTCGGCCAGGTGCGGCGAAGTCGTGACAAGACAAAGGATTTGAGCTTGGATTGTTTACTAAATACAAAACGACCTTGTATCGAAGCTCATCCCGAAGCCAAGAGTACCCCGGGGAGGCATGTGCCTTGTTCTTCTGTCGAATTAGATGCTAGCTTTGGGGTCTTGCGCCCATTCTGGTGCAATGCCTTGTAGCCACCTCGTACAATGAAGGAAAGAGAAAAAGGATCCTTCGCCTTCATATTTCCTCGACAAAGGCATCTTCCACTACATTGTCTTTGCCCTTCTTGTAAATTGCATCTCATAATCATAGCCAAAGAGCTTAGTGACCCATTTTTGTTGTTCTGAGGAATAAATGCGTTGTTCCGTAGCATTTGAGGCTTTGATGATCCGGCCTTTAACTGAATCGCGCTCCCCAAGAGATAAGGATTCCATAACTCAATGGCATGCAGAATCGGCCAACATTTCTTTTTCATAAATAGGTTTTCCATCTTCTATTGTTTGCTCGTAAAGGCCAAAGGTCGCACCTCTTGCATAAGGACAAATTTCCAATTCCTTTCCCTCGATGTCGCATTCCAACACAAATGTTCTTTTGGTGCATCCGGAGAGCCGAATCGAGTGGTGCACATGGCCATCTTTAAAGTTTGAAAAGCTTGATCAGCAACTGAGGTCCAAGTGAAGGAGTTCTTAAGGAGAGACGCCGTGGTGCTGCAATATTTCCATAGTTCTGACGAACTTGCGATAATACCCGGTGGACCCAAAATCCAATGAGGCTTTGAGGGTCTTGGGATGAGGCCAATTTTGCATGGCTTCAATCTTTCTGTCCAATCTTGACCATCCTTGCCCACTCAGATGACCCAAGCATTTAATTTCTGATGCATCAAAAGCACATTTGGACTGCTTTGAGGAAAAAGTCGGCCGAGCGAGTAGGTTGAGGACTTTATCCACATGAGTCGATGGTCTTTCCATGTCTTGCTATATATGAGGATATCGCCAAAGAAAACCAGGACAAAATGATCTAAGAAAAATGGACTAAATACATGGTTCATGAGGCTCAAAGGTGGAGGGCGCACAACCCAAAGTGCGCGACCAAAAATTCAGAGTGGCTCCCTCATGAGCGAAGGTCGTCTAGGAATGTCGACTCTTTCATAATGGATCTGGTGATATCCCGAAGATCAAGTTTGGTGAAGAATTGGGCACCCACTAGCTTCATCCGTGAGGTCATCAATGACCGAATGGGGAATTTGTCTTGATGGTGAGTTTATTGAGGGCACGGAAGTCAAGACATGCCAAGAACCTTCTTCTTTAAGACCATGACGACCGGAGTGGAGTAAGGACTCGTACTAGGGACGGAGCACACCGCAAGAAGGAGTTCTCAATTCATTTTTCAATTCCCCATTTTTCCTCAAGCAAAGGTGGCGATATGGACGTATGTTGGGGAAGGCTTCCTGGGACAAGGGGAATGGAATGATCATGGACACCTCAGGAAGGAGGAAGTCCTTGGGGAGGGAGAAGACCGCTTGATGTTTAGACAAGATGGCTTGAGGTCTTGGGGCAACGGGTGGGATCTCTGGCTTGAATGGCATGGAGTTGGGCTATGACACCGAATGACCTTTTGAGCAATTTCTCCACGCGATGAGAACCGATGATTTCAGAACCCAAGAAGGATGCCTTGAAATTTATGTTTCAGGTCACTTTATCAAATTGCATGGTTAAATTTTTGAGTCCATGAGAATGGGACCCAAGGTTCGGTTATCTACGACCTAACACAATGTCACAACCTCCATGTCAATAGCAAACATATGAGATTTGAGGTTGTAGTCACCTATTTGGAGACGACATTTTCACGTCAGCCCACACTTCATAGAGCCCCCCATTGGCAATCATGATTTGGAAATTATTAACAAAGATGGATATAGCATTGGGTTTCTTGGGCTATGCGGTGATGAATAAAGTTGTGGTGCTGCCACTATCAACCAAGATGATGACTTTTCAACGCTTGATATAACCGGGATTAGCTTGAGAGTTTGTGGGTAGAGAAGTCAGAGAGCGCTGAGGGAAATGATGGGTTCTTCTCACAGGAGGGTCGAAGGAGGGTTTACTGTAAGTCTCGCGATTCGGGAACAGGGAAGTGTCATCATCGTCTTTGAATATCCTCTGCAGATGGCCATAAAGAGATTTTGTTCCGATTTGAGTTGTCTTCAGCCATTTCAGCCCTGGGTCAGCTTTTGGATTTTTAGGGGAGCAGAGGAGTAGTGGGTTTGTCAGTTTAGTGCGCTGGAAAAAGGAAGGCTTACTAGCTTTGAGAGGAAACAATTGTTGTTCTTCTTGGCTCTTTTGGTAGCCTCCACCCAAGTCGAGGTCGAGCCATGAGGACATGGGTCAGAATCTCCTCCTTGAGGCCACCGATGAAGCACTCGCGAAAGAAGACATCATTCATGCCCTCTGTTCAAAAGGCCGCATCACCAAAATGCAAATTTCCATGAAATCAGCTGACCGCGGTTCGACAGCCTAATTTGGTCAAACGGCCCAAATGGTTGGTGTGTCGTCGCCGCCTATAAAGTCACAAGAACAAACAATCCAAGCAATATATCCTTGACAGAAGCTTTTCTCCATTGCCACCATTGCCGCCGTTTTGATCAAGATGGAGAACACCACACCGGGTGCTTCACAGTCATCCGTGAATGTTGTAGAGGGAGAAGTAATATTCCATTTGTGTGACCCAAACCAGTGGGGTTTGAGCCATCAAACTTAGTTACATCCACCCGTGGAAGGCTATGTCCCTTGGAAAGTGATGTGGTTGAAAGGAATGGGAAGAGGTTTCACCTTCGTCTTTTTAGGTACATCATCATAGAGATGAATTTTGAGTTTGGTGCAGATAGCTACAACCATTGCATTCCGCCATTTGACTTCGCCATTGGCATCAAAGACGATTACCTCGGATCGATGCATCTATGGAGGCATCACGAGAGACAATGGTAGCGAGTTGTTGCACTTCTTGTTGGGTCTCAAGTAAACCATGCTGCGTGTGTGTGTTGAATAGACTCTAGTTCTTGGTTACTTCTGCATGGGCTTTGATGACGGTGACCTAAAAGGGAGCTGCAATGAAATTTTTGCAGTAAAATGATATGGATGAAAGTGATAAGGGCTAAGAGATGAGTCTAATGGAAGAGGTCTCAAATAATGGTGAAAAAATGGATGATCAAAAGGGTGTGGAAGGGTCAAAATTTTTTATAAAAATGATATGGGGAAAGTGATGAGGGCAAAGGGAGATTGAGTCTAATGAATAGGTCTCAAATTTGGAATAGGGGGAATAATGCTTTGGTCTGAAGAATGTTGTGGTACCAAATCCCCAAATTCTCAACCGTAGAGTATTTACTTAGCAACCAATACGACAAGCGGGTTAATAGCTCTTCTAAGATAACTTGTTTAAATTGTTGTTTATGTTCCCCAAGGGTTGGTATTCAAGGGTTCTACGTGACAAGGGTTTGCCCCGTATATAGCTCGATATAATGCAAGGGGTCCAACAAGAGTACTCGGCCCAATATCTCGTGGCACTAACTAAGGAGGATAGACCGGGCATTCTCAGCTTTACTCACCGACTACCCGTGCAATTAGAGAGTATATTCCCAGTGTCGCTTCCTTGATACTATAGCAAAATCGCAAGGCTTCATAGGTTTATCTTACGAGGGCCGAAATTCAGCCACAGCATACGTGTTGTCTGATGCTACCACCGGCGGTGCTCAACAGGGTTACAAGGGTGGCCAAAAACGTGCACTTAAGAACTAATTCTTGTATTTCCTTCGTGTATGAATCCCACAACCGCTGGTTTATGCGTAATCCACGTATCTCCTCGTGGCTTAAAGACGAATACTGCCCTCCCACCAAAAAAATACCCACAATTTCTTCCAAGGAAAGTGCCTGATACCACTTGCAAGATACCGTATATATAAAATATGCGTATCGTAAAACGAACAAGAAATGTATCAATGCTGAAATATCCAAAGATAATCTTTACAATACACGTAAATGATATACGAAATAGCAAATACCGTAAATAGCACTTGGAACGTAAATAGCACTCTGACGTATAGCACGTTCATGTGCCTCTTCGGTAAGTAACCTCCAATCGAAAGCCTGCTAATAATATTATCCAAGCTAGGGTTCTCATACCCTCTAATTCTATTTATACTAAAAGAAGCATCTAGAGGAAGATCCTTCTAGAAGGAAGCTTCTATTAGGTCTTCTTACATCCTACTTGACATCCGCCTTATTCTATTTTATTGAAAGGTCTTATTAATATTGACCTTTATTACATCCGAATACATTAATCTACCTATGTGCGGGTTAGGACCTTAACAATTTAAGCCAAAGGAAGCATGTTGAGTATTGATCCTACCATCACGATCGACATCTCTTGCATTCCTAGTAAAATTGAAAATGTATATCGGTGCAGATTGTTCGCGTGAAGAAATTCATATCTACACCGATCTCTTCAAATAATTATGTGATGTATTCACTTGGTCATATGAATAGATTCTAGGAATCAACCCTTGCATTGTCGAACATAAGATCAAAGCCTACCCAGATGCTAAACATGTTTGGCAGTGGCTTAGATCTATTAATACTAGGAAGTCCCCTGCTATTAAGGCAGAGGTGGAAAAACTGCTTAATGCAAGTTTTATCTACCCAATTCCCTTCACTGAATGGGTATCCAATCCCATTCTCGTGAATAATAAATAAGGAACCATCCATGTGTGTATGGATTGTTGTGACCTGAATAAGGCCTGTCCTAAAGACAACTTCTCAACACCTTTCATTAATCAGATTCTTGATGAGTGTACGAGAAGCGAGGTTTTTTCTTTTATGGATGTATTTTCAGGATACAATCAAATTCAGATCAAACTCGAGGATCAACATAAGATGGAATTTATTTTTCCTTTTGGTACATTTCATACCGAAAAATTCCTTGTTCCCTTAAAAATGTCGGAGCAACCTTCCAATGATCCATGACCTTCACTTTTCATGATCTCAAGCATATAGTTGAAGCTTACCTCGATGACCTCGCAAGAGAGTGGATCACTCTACCCACCTTCGACTAATTTTTGAGAGATATTGTTATTATCGCATATATTTAAACCCTCACAAGTGCATCTTCTACATTAGGTTAGATCCTCTTTTAGGAGTATTAGTTTCTGAGACTGGGATCATGGTGGATTATTTGAACGTCGAGGCAATACTTTGATTGCCTACCCCACACAACATTCTTTAGCTTCAAGGTTTACAGGGGAAAGCTATATTCTTTTGTCATTTTATAGTAAACCATGCCAATATTACTAAGGGTTTCATGTGTCTCTTGAAGATGGACACTCTGTTTATATGGGATGAGCAAGCCCAGGAATCCTTCGATGCTCTTAAGGAAGCCTTGGTATTGACGCCTCTGTTGAAACCTCTAGACTACATCAAATATTACTTGATTTATATCGCCACGTCCAAAGGGATGGTTGGTATGGTTTTAGTTCAGTAGGATGATGAGCTCCATGAGCATGTCATTTATTGCCTTAATCAAAACTTAATCAACCTTGAACTCAAGTACTCTCATGTTGAGAATCTAGTCTTGGTTGTTGTACACGCAGTTCGAAGATTACGACACTATATATTTCTTTGCAAAACTACCATAGTTACTGATGTCAACAGATTTCAATACGTCCTTACTAGGCATATCATAGTGGGGAAATATAATAAATGGATTGTCATTTTGAAAGAGTTTGACCTCGATTTTGCTTCGACGAAATCCAATAAATTTCTATTTTTTTCTGAGTTAATATCGAACTTCCCTCAACTAGATGAGGACTTCATTCATGTTGATTCATTCATGGATGAACACATTTTCCTTATCTCGTGTTCGGACCAGTGGTATGGAGACATTTTAATCTATCTTCAAACCTTGAATTTCTCTTAGCATCTTTTGAGAAACGATCGACGATGTATACGATATCAAGCTAAAAAATACCTTATCGTTAGTGACACTTTATATCGTCAAGGCATAGATAATATCTTGCATCATTACTTGACTCACGAGGAGGTTGAGTCTATTCTTAATGATTGTCAAAGTGGGGCTTGTGGTGGTCATCTATCCAAGCTTGTGACAACCCAAAAAATATTGCGAGCTAGTTATTTTTGGCCGTCTATTTTTAAAGATTTTGTCGAAGCGGTCAAGAAGTGTCACCCTTTCCAGGTTTTCGCTTAGAATATGTGCTCACATATATCCCCTCTTTACCCAATCATCACCGTCAGTCCATTCACCAAGTGGGGGTGGATTTTGTGGACTGCAACCCAGCTTTGGTTGGGGCGCATCAACATATTATCGTGGTTGTAGAATACTTTACTAAATGGGCAGAGGCCATGCCTACAATAAAATCCAATGGTAAGACTGCAACAATTTTCATGTTCAATCAAATTATAGCCCAATTCATAATCTCGAGGGAGATTGTCACTGATCATGGAAGTCACTTTCAAAATGAAATGATGAAAGAGTTATCATCAAAACTAGGGTTTAAACATGGTCATTCTTCCCCTTACTATCCCCATGAAAATGGACAAGTAGAGGTTGTGAACAAATCTCTCAAGACCATTTTGCAAAAAGTTGTTGGTCAAAGTAAATCTGACTGGCATCTAATGCTTTACCCGATGCTTTGGGCATACCAAACCTTGATGAAGACTTCCAACAGTTTTTTTCCTTTTTAGTTAGTACATGGCATGGATTCGATCATTACTATTGAATGTGAAATCCATTCCCTTAGACTAACAGTTAAGCTCCTACCTAACACTTCTGATATCGAAGAATTCCTCGTACACGTAGAGATCCTAGATGAGAAGTGTCGAGATGCCTCTATGACTATCGAAGCGAATAAACAACGTGTCAAGGTCTAGTATGATAAGTTTTTCTTCCTTAGGCAATACGATGAGGGTGACTTGGTCCTCTTGTATGACCAAGCCAAAGGACCACTAGGGGCAGGAAATTTCAACCCCATGTGGCATGGTCCTTATATCGTGCGACATGTCTTAGACAAAGGAGCTTATGAATTGGAAGATTATGAAGGGAATATGTTGGCTGAGCCCAAAAATGGGCTCTAATAGAAAATATATTATTCTTGAGCCCCAAGCTTGGGCATAACTCTTTGTATAATAGTGCATCTTAGTGTATATATATTTTTCTTTGTGTCATTGACTCATTTATAGAGTTTTCCCTTGATTGGTAGATGTCAACGAAGTCTTTAGTTTACATAGGATTCGAAGATGGTGCCAGTCATCATACATATAACTTGGCTTCCACTACTTGCGTTGTTTACTCACCCGAGGGTCAACTGGTGTCTTCAGGTGGTGTTTGTCTAGGGCCATCAACGAATAATGTGGCTGAATATAGCGTCGTTATATATCTGTTACGTGATGCCATTTCACATGGTGTTCGTTCTTTGGAAGTTCTCCTGGACTCCCAGTTAGTAGTATGTCAGTTGAACGATAGTTACCATGTGCAAGACCCTACTCTACTCTGACGATTCCTATGGGTATGACTTTTGGAATGACATTTTGATTTTATTACTTATAATCACATACCTATAATTTCTAATTATGTATCTGATGCATACGCTAATTATGTTTTAGATTGGAATTTTTCACATAACTAAAGTAAAGAAAACACATCCATCAATATACACATAGTAATATATAAGTAAAGCTGAAGACCAATGTTTTTTTATATTTAATCTCTCCAAAAATATGGTGTCATAGTACAAAATGGGGATTACACCCTCAAAATACATATATGATTGGTCGATACAATAACCACAACATATATTACTATGACGCCAGATGTGTTTCATGATAGCATACTACAGTGTTTACGAGACGCCGAAAGAGTCGCACACATGCACCAGTTACACCCACCACCTATCGCTGCATAGCCTTTGGAATATCCTCTACCTGAACCATAGGAATCATGTGCATCAAACAAGACAGGTTCCCCTGCACATTTGAAGCACTCTATCTGCATCTCCTCCCACTGGCTCATCTCCCCAGGTCCTTCAGTGATATCATTGGAATCCTTCTAGTTGTCACAGACACACATCTTCACAACAAAGTAATTGTCAATACTAGACAACATCCAAAAATATTTGCATTTTTTATTCTCTTTGAAAAACACAAAAAAATGAAATATATAAAAATGTCTTTACCTATATCACCGTAGGCAGAGCCTGGTGGCAATGGCATGTCTGGATCTCCTCTGTAGTCGATCCCTGCATAAGGGTAGTCATCCAGGGCTATCACCTGCCGACAGCACTAGAATAAGAAATCATCATTGTAGGAGGTTGGCACCACCTCGGTCCACCATGACATGGATGGATCATGCATTCTATGTGGAACGATCTCAACTCAAGGTCTCAATCCTGGAAGTCACTTAAAGAAACAACTACACAAGATAGATGTGAACTCGAAGTTCCTCTTCCTACCTTGTTTGTAGTCTATCAACTGGCTCTTCATGTTAGCCAGTAGTGAGGTGCACCAATCATAAATTGTGGGTCATAAGCACTCCACTGAATATAACATCAGTGGCCTTGATTCCTGGTGCAACAAGGTTGACCCCATGATCCATGTAAGCATGAGAACGTCGATCTTCAAACTTAGGTTCTGAATTTCCATGATGGGGACTTGGCTCCCTACTTTTTATGTGTCCGCAACACAGTGGGTGGAAATGTAATCTTCTATATTCATACCACCCTTGGCCCCCCAAGATTTGAGGTTCACCACCTCACCCCGACGAGACAATCTTGATAAGGAAATAGATGTACTTGACATCAATTCTCAATGCTTTCTCGTCGTGATTGAAGGCCTCTGTATCCGGATCCCAAAATTTCACCATCATTTGGAGCAGCCTCACTTGAGCCCTCATTCCTTTGAGAGCCCAAAAATTGTAAATCCCACATATTTTTAGCACTAATTGGGCTCCTAGATATGTTTCCACTGCAACATCAATTTCCTCATGCTCTCTTTCTCTCCATTAAAGTACCATCCTGCAAAAATAAATCCATTGTTTGAGTCAACCTTTTTAAAAACCATTTTTCAAACTTGTATGTGGACTGTTGTGGTAACATTCATGTGTAGGGTTGCATATACGCGGGAAATATTTGCCTTTCCCATGTACATGCCTCCATATACCTGACCTGATGAACTATAGCCCATGTACACCCTAATTCCTAAGTTGTGACTTAAAAAACTAAAAAAATTGGAACTAATTTGAAATTCTAAACCACTAGAAATGAAGAGGAGGCCAAGAGTACTTACTTGGTCCAGACGGTTGTCAATTCTATCGCTCGTAGCTCCCACAATAAACACTTGAATATCATGGGAAATGTGGTCCAAAATGCACTATGTGGGTTAAAATGTGAAATGGTATGGTAAAATTGGTTATTTTTACTATTAATAGAAAAATGTTACCCACTTTACATAGTTTTTGCTAATTTTTTGGCCTAGTGGACTAATAGTGAAGTGAAAGGAGTTGGTTTTGGTGGTTTTGTCCAAGGATTTTTGTGGTTTCTAGCATCATTTCACTTGTTCGTGACTTTGGTAGGTATTTCATTTGACCAACATATAGGATAGGTCATCATCACTCCATCTTTCATTTTTGCATTATCCTATAACTTTGATCCATATGCCTTAGGTACAAACCCATTTATTAGTGACACAAAACCTCCTTACTGCTACTAGAAGCATCGTTATTGAATGGTAGAGGCTTACCAAACATGGGTGCCCTACTTAGAACCTCTGTGTCATCTAGTGCCCATGCAAAGATTATTCCATAAAGACCAGGAGTCCCTTATAGTTCCAATATGACTTTTCATTCAAGCCTCATATTCTTACTGATAAACATGCTGACCTATACCTATGGGACTCCCACAGAGTCTTGTTTAATCTCTTTTATGACTGTCTCAAAAAATGAAAAGATTGTTGAGTGAACTTGTCTCTTTCACACTCGTTAATTGGATCTAAAAGGACATCTATTTGGTGTAATTTTAACCCTTTTTCAGACCAAGTAGACTAATTTGGAAAAATGAATACTCTAGTCACTAGTGGCTAGAATATTTCTCCTGGGTATTGTTTTATACTTTTTCGGGCATGGGGGACTAAATTCATGAAAAAGGACATTCTTTGAAGTTAAGTTGTAATTGCATCTTATTCCCTTGCTTGTAGTATTGAGCCTATTGTCGGTTCCCTCTTTCGCATTATAAGCGTATTACCTCAACAATTTGCATCACCATCCAAGCAAAGCCTCATTTATATCCTTTGCAGCTTGACACCTTGTACCCTAGGAGGAAACATTCCCCTGAGTGTCCATGTCCTGCATGCACCTCCTTGCATTGAGCATAGGTACGTTCGACTATTGGAACTAGTTGCTTACTCGCGACACTCGTTTCCTCCTATGTATTATAGCATTCATTTGTCTATGAAAAAACAAAAAAAAGATGAGTGGGAAAAGAACATTATCTCATATTAGCAACAATCGTGTCGCCTTTGAACATAGCACAAAATTTTGAGTCCACTTTTCATCCAAATTTTGGGTTTAGCATGACCTTAGGAAGTTGAGATCGTTACTTAGAGTTTACTCCTTCAACTGGTTACTTTTCTAGTCCCTATGGAGAGTTTGATTGGTGCCTCATGCATCACAAAGTTTCATTATCAACACTAGTACCTATATTAATTCAGTGATCATGGGAGATCAGAGTGTACTCCATTGTATACAGATATCTTTAGATTTATTTTGAGACTGGTTTTCATTGGGCCTTGCTCTTGACTATGAAATCCTATGGAATTTATCTACTTTGTATTTCCTATTCATGGCCATGAACAACTTTTTGGTAAATTTCCACATGGATCTGCAATGTAATTCAAATTGGCGGCCATGTGTACAAAGTCATTATGGATTGTAATATTCTCATGAGAAATTAGTTCATCCAGTTGGGTCTCCATTAATCCACTTCTAGGAATTATAATGTATTTTTGCCATCACAGATACTCCTTTGACCTCACACATTAGGGGGTATCTATTATAGCAAGATTTTCCTCACCCCATGTAACTTTCTTAGAAGGCCTTTTCCATTTCCCTATGCAGACTTGAAGTCCCCTTTTTCACTTCCCAGAGCTAAAAATCATATTTTTCCACATATATGTACCCTATCAGTTATATATCATGCGTATACACAGGTTTCACCACTATAGCTTGTGTACATCAAGTTTGGTGCTCAAAATTAAAAATTGTGTCAGGTTTCCATGGCACGTCACAAGATCCATGATCCTTGATCTTCCATATACTGGAAACGTTTCGAATCGGCCCTTCAGTTCCATTTTAAGGCTATAAATGTGACATATCCAAACTGTGGAAGAGGAGAATAATTCAACTTTTGAGAGAAAAGTTACTCTAAAGAAATTATTCACTTCATATTGAGTCTGCATCCCTTTGTCCTTTAAAGTTTGAATACATTGTTCATCTTCCAAGCTCTTCCCTCTTTGATGGAGAACCTCATTGTCTCTCTTATATGATCTTTCCTTTGGTGGAGGATTGAAGTGGTGGAGGCCCAACTGGAAGGGACTTAGTTTCTAGGTTCTAAGATGTGCCAACAGGGAAGTTTGTCACTTGTATACTTCTATTGATCATATTTTAATAGAAATACTCTTTTCTCATCCAATTAATGTCGTGCAAATATTTGAATTGTTATTCCATGGGCATATTTGTTATGAATGTTGATGGATTGCGCTATTATATGCGCTAACAATATATATTATCACCAAATGCTTACATATCTTGGTTGTTGAGGACAAGTTGTAGGTATAAAGATTTGAGTCGAGTTTTCAACGATGGTCTTCATCAAATGTCCGAATGAGATAGGATATTTATCTTGCCTTGTTATCATTTTCATTTATATAGCCTACTTGAGATTAGAGTTGATTTCTACAGTCATTCCATATTTTGTGTCTTACCCCATGCCATAGAGCGATTTTCCTCGTAACAAGTGCATAATGGTTACACACTCTCGACCCCATCCTCGTGTATTTTAAGGAATTAAACATGCAATTCCAATAGGAGAGACAAAAAAATAACTTCCAAGACATCACAACATACTCCCCTAATATCATCAGTTCCCATTGAAAATATCCTAAAAAAAAGTTCATTCTGGAATTATTTCCCAAGTCCATTCCATTCAAGTTGTTGAAACACCCTCTATGCATCTCGATCTCCAATCTATACTCTCACAACACCAAGCTATTTTTACCACTCCCCATGGAATTCCCCCTTACTGTGGTGTTCATGATCATTCCATTCCTATAGTATCAAGAATATTCCTCCCAATGTTCACCCTTATCATCATCCCTTTTCCCAGAAAAATGAAATTGAGAAAAAAATTCAATAATTGCTCGAAGCTGGTGTTATTCGTTCTAGTACTAGCCCCTATTATTCTCCTATGTTCATTGTACTCAAGAAAGAAGTCACTTGGCACATGTGTCTTGACTTTCATGCCCTCAACAAACTCACCATCAGAGATAAATTTCCCATTCCTATAATTTATAGGTTGTTGGATGAATTGAGTGGTGCTCAGTAATTTACTAAACTTGATCTCCATTATGGCTACCAACAGATATGTATGAAAGAGGAAGACATTCACAAGAATGCATTTAGAGCTCATGAGGGTAACTATGAGTTTTTGGTCATGCCCTTTGGTCCATGTAATGTTCCCTCCACTTTCCAAACTCTCATGAATCATGTATTCTTTCCTTTCATCCATCATTGTGTCTTATTTTTTTTTTATGTTATTCTCATCTATAGTAAAACTTGGATATCCCATATCGCTCGTTTGGATCAAGTTATCCATTTACTCTCTTGAAAAAAAAAAATCCCCAAACAGTCTAAATGTGCCTTTAGAGCTTTGAAAGTGAAGTACTTGGGTTGTATTGTTAGAAAGGACAACATATGGGTGGATCCTAAGAAAATTTAATCTATGAAGGACTGGCCTCGCCCTAAAAATATTAATATCTCGCATGGTTTTCTAGGTTTAATGGACTATTATTGCAAGTTTGTTTATAATTATGGAAAAATTGCAACACCTCTCATTGCTCTCCTTAAAAAGAATGCTTTCACTTGGAATCCAGTAGTTGATCAATCCTTCCATGCCTTGAAAGAGGTTATGTGCAAAACTCTTATCCTGGCAATTCCACACTTCACCAAGACTTTTTTCCTAGAATGTGATGCTTCAGGGAAAGGAATTGGGGAAATCCTCATGCAATATGGCTGACCTTTAGATTTCACTAGAAAACAACTTTCGGAGAGACACAACTTTCAGAGAGACATTTTGGCCATTCAATCTATGAAAAGAAAATGTTGTCTATTGTACATGTAGTGGATCTCTGGTGTCCTTATATATTGGGGAAACACTTCCAAATTAAAAATGATCATGAGAGGCTCAAGTATTTTTTGGAACAACAGATTTCATCCCTGGAGCAACAAAAATGGGTGACCAAGATATTTGGATATGATTATGAGATCATTTACAAGAAGGGAAAATAAAACATGGTTGTTGACACTCTTTCCAGAAAGTATGAATAATAAGGGTCCCTCTTTTGCCTCTCCTTCATTGTACCATATTGGGTCCAAGATGTTTACCAAGAATGGATACAAGACCCCAAAATTTCTCACCTTATCCAATAATTACAACACCATTCTCAAGATTCTCTAGGGTACTCTTGGCACAATGAATATCTTCACTAAAAAGGTTGTCAGTATTTAAGAAAACAGTCACAACTTAAATACACAGTGCTTTTTGAGCTTCATGCTTCACCCACAGTTGGGCATTCGGGCTTTACCAAAACATATGAACGTGTCAAACATTATTTTTTCTGGGAAGGTATGAAATAGGACATCCACACCTTTGTGGTTGAATGTGATATCTATCTATTACATAAAGGAAAAACTTTCAAGACTCCAGTAACACTCCAACCGCTCCCGATCCCACCTACATTTGGATAGATATTTCTATAGACTTCATTGTTGGCTTACCTAAATTGTGTAATAAGACTGTCATCATGGTGGTAGTAGATTGTCTATCCAACTATGCTCATTTATGTGCTCTTCAACACTTGTTCGCTACATCAATAGTGGCTCAATGTTTTTTGGACTATATCTTGAAACTCCATGGAATGCCTCATTCTATTGTCTCCAACCATGATCCAACTTTCACCATCAATTTTTGGCTAGAATTATTCAGGCTCCAAGGAATCCAATTGCATCTTAGCACCACCTATCACCTACATACTAATGGCCAAATTGAAGCTATCAAAAAATGTTTGGAAACATATTTGTGGTGTTTTTCATTTGACTGACAAACTCAGTGGGCTCAGTGGTTACCCCTCACTGAATGGTGGTACAACACATCTTACCATACTTCCACTTGAATGACCCCCTTTGAGCCGATCTATGGGGAAAATAAACCATCGATTCTCTCATATATGTTAGGTGTCTCCAAGGTTCAAGAGGTTTAAAATACTCTTATAGTCCATATGACCATCCTCTATACCCTCAAATAAAATTTGGTCACGGATCAAAATCAAATGAAGCAACAAGAAGATCATGGATGTTTAGAAAGAAAATTTATTGAAGGGAAACACGTGTTTCTCCATCTGCAACCTTATAAGAAAACTTCACTCAAAGTTGAACACTATGAGAAACTCACCCCCAAATTTTATGGTCCTTATACAATTCTCAAACAAGTGGGGCCCGTGGCCTACCAGTTGGATCTTCCCAATCACTCTAAGCTCTATCCCGTCTTTCATGTATCATGCTTAAAGAAAGTTATTGGAACTAAGTTCCAAACTCAAACCACTCTGCCCGAGTTGGATGAAGGGGGATCCATTTGGTTGCAACCACAAAATTTCTTGGACTAGCATGAGTGTTTCCTCCGTCAGCGCACCATCAAGGAAGTCTTTGTTCAGTGGAAGGATACACCACTAGAATATGCCACTTGGGAGATGACTACCATTCTGCACCAATAACTTTAGTAGATACAATAGTGTATGTGCTACCTCCACCAATAATTAAAGTACAACACTTACCCTCTATCTTACAATTTGTCACAAATATAGTCTTCCTATGTTATGGTTCTTTTGAAATCTCCACCTTTGGATGTATCAATACTCTCTTTAGCATGGAATTCTCTCATTTCTATGCTTATGTCTTAATAAAGTATTCTTATCCTATTTCTAACTCTACTACTTAGGAAATATTAATTCTATCCCCTAATTTTATTCTTCCATCTCCTATAACTCTTCACATTCATAAGCTCTATACCCATGACCTCCACACCTTAAAAAAATTCCTTCAAACTTACCACCTCTACTCTACCCATTGTTGTCTCTCCATCTCTTCCAACATAAAATATTATTGGCTGATTTATAGTATTGGATCTTGCTTCACCTTCTTCAACCTTCATTTCTCTACGATTCCCTCTTCCAACTCTTAAAACACTTTTGTCTCTATAAGTTTTCTTCTGTCTCACCAACTTCTCCTCAATCCTTAGGGATGCTTGATAAGCATCTACAATTGAATGAATATTGAATACATTAAATTCATATAGAATGGAATAAATAATACCATTCACATACATGACAATGGATTATGGGGTTTCTTCATTGTGTCCAGATGATATGCAATGTTTGTAAAATTCCTCAATGTACTCCTTCATCGAAAACAATTTTCTTAGTAAATTCAAAGAATAAAATACTAGCAAGAAATTACTCTTCAACTTTTCTACCATTCTTACACAAAACTACACACTCCAATTAAAACATAAATAGGGAAAGAAAAATGCACTTCCAGAAAGAATCATCTTAACTTTAAAGATACATCCATATTGTAAATGCACCACACTAACCTACTCTTACTTAGGAATGCAAAAATTACAAAGGATGTCCTTTATAACCAAGGATGCTCCTACATCGGTGTGTGATCACTTTGGTGTCAATGTTAGATTGTTGTGGTGGTGTCAACTAACATTGTTAGTATCAAAATGTTACTATTCTACTCTTACTTAGGAATGCAAAAATTACAAAGGATATCCTTTATAACTAAGGACACTCCTACATTAGTGTGTGAAAACTTTGGTATCAATGTTATATTGTTGCTTTGGTGTCAATAACATTGTCAATATCAAAATGTTACTATTGTAGAAGTTAATTCAATGTCACCCAATGATTCATGTCAACTTATGTATATGCATGTTGTTCACGAAGTCATATCACTACATTATACCTTCTCAATACAAATAACTATATTAAGTCATTTTTTTCATACTTTCATATCTCCCTTTGAGATGGTGTGCTTCGAAACATGCTATTAATTCAATATCTAGAGCTAAGCTAGCTACCTAATAATACATATAAATGAAATGCTCATACTTGCCTATAAAATCAACAAGAGAATTTTATAATTCCCTATATGAGATGGATCACACTTTTTTGTATAATTGGTAAGAGATGGTCCTCATATCAAGATTTTAGCATCCAAGGCTTCCTCTAACTTGTATTCCATGAAATGAAAAATATAATGCACTGATATAAATAAAAATAATTATGACTTGATGAGTGAAAAATAAAATAGATATAATACATTATAAAAAATAAAAAATATTTGTATTAAAGACTTTTTTTT
>SNQJ01S0054549.1:23523-60549 GCA_010110895.2 Picea sitchensis | reverse complement strand
TATTCTTGTAACAATTTTGGACACAAAGCTGCAAAATATAGAGTTTATGCCAAGAACAAAGCAAACTATGAAGTCTATTTGAACAACAATTATCCCAGAAAGACACATGAATAAAAAAACATAAATCACAATATTTTTGGTTCACTAAGTAATGAAGTAGAGTGCTACAAGTGCAACAATTTTGACCACATGGCCAAATATTGTAGATTGATTGTTCCTCCAAGAGAACCAAAGAAGAATATAAACAGTCATAAGCATGAACCACAAAGGATATGGAGAAGGAAGAAGGACCAATTCAACACTGAAGAATGCTCTCTTTCTCTATAAGCACAACACATTAAAAGTGGGTGGTATGTTGACATTGATTGTTTGAAGCATATGACAGGTGACAAGAACATGTTTCTGACCCTGAAGAAGGAATGAGATAGATTAGTTTTTCTTGGAAATGATAACTCAACCAAAATTATAGGTAGAGGTACAATGAAGCTTGGAAGCAAATATGCCAAGGCAAAAAATGTTCTATTGGTTGAAGATATGAAGCACAATCTACTAAGTGTAAGTCAAATGTGTGATCAAGGACACAAAATTTTGTTTGACTCAGAAAAATGTGAGATAAGGAAAAAGGGATCAGGAAAGTTGGTGGCTACAACTATAAGAACCCCAAACAACATATATGTCCTAAATGAAATTGGAAAGGAAAGATGTTGCATTGGAAAGGAAAATGAAATTTGTCTTTGGCACAAAAGAATGGGTCACATGAACTTTAATAACCTTGTCAAAATTAGCATAAAGGAAGCAATGAAATAAACATTTGATATTTCAAAGCCAACAAATACTCTATGTGAACATTGTCTACAAGGAAAAAAAAACAGTACCAAGTTCAAATCAAAGAGTACTCCATGACAAAATCATTGGAGATTGTACACACTGACTTATGTGGACCAACAAGAACAAATGGATTAAATGGAGAACACTACTTTATGATATTGGTTTATGACTACACAAGAATGATTGCAGTTTTCTTTCTCAGGAAGAAGTCAGAGGAATTCAAACACTTCAAGATATACAAAGAGATGGTTGAAACTGATATGGATTTGAAAATCAAGTGTTTGAGATCTGAAAATGGATGAGAGTTTACATCAAAATAATGCATGGATTTATGTGGTGAACATGGAATAAAAAGACGGTTTTCAATAGCTAGGACACCTTAGAAAAATGGAGTTGTAGAAAGGAAGAGTCGAACAATACATAAAATTTCCAGAACCATGTTGAAATATTCTAAGTTGGGTGACATATTTTTGGAAACAACAGTACATACAACAATTTGTATCCTAAAAAGAGGAATTCTCATAAGTAACATTGATAAGACCTCCTACGAGTTATGGAAAGGAAGGCCGGAAAATGTGAATCATTTCAGAGTGTTTGGAAGAAAATGTTATATCAAAAGAGAAGATGGTAGAATTGGAAAATTTGACTCCCAAGTTGATAAGGGAAAACTAGTTGGGTATTCAAGAAAAATCAAAGCATATAAATGCTTTAGTCTAAGACTAAAAATAATAGTGGAAAGAATCAATGTAACAATTGATGAAACAAATGAATGAAATACCAAAGAAGGAAGAAAATATTTAGAAGAGCGGGATGACTAAGAAGTTATAAAATAAGAAGAGGTAGAAGAAGAAGAAGAAGAAGAAGAAGAAGAGCAACAAGAAGTAGAGCAAGAGGAAGATGAGCAGGAAATACCTCCCAAGACACCTAGTCGATGAGTGAAACAAAATAATCCACCAGAACAGACAATTGGGAATAAAGATGTAGGAGTTGAAACCCGAAGAATAATACATTCACTAGAACAAAGGCATCTAACACTATTATTCGTAGTTGAACCAAGAAGTTTTGAAGAAGCCAACACTGATGAACACTAGATCAAGACTATGGATAAATAATTGGACCATATAGATAAGAATGACACATGGGAACCAGTTCCAAGGCTGAAGAAAAAGAACATGATTGTTACAAAGTGGGTTTTCAGAAACAAAATGAACGAGGATGGACAAGTAACCAGAAACAAATCAAGGTTAGTATGTAAAGGATACACTCATATTGAAGGCATATATTTTGAAGAGACCTTTTCTCCAGTTTCCAGGATGGAAGAAATCATATTGATCTTAGCCTATGCATGTTCCAAAAGAATCAAGGTGTATCAGATAGATGTAAAATCAAACTTTCTAAATGGATAATAAGAAGACGAAGTCTACATCAAACAAGATGAAGGGTTTCTATTATTAGAAAAGGAAGATTGTGTTTTCAGGTTGAAGAAAGCATTATATGGAATCAAGCAAGACCCCAGAGAATGGTATTCAATATTGGAAAAATATCTACAACAACAAGGATTTGAGAAGGGCAATGCAGAAAAAAATATGCATAAAAGTGGATCGAGAAAATATATTGATAATTGAAGTTTATGTAGATGATATTATCTTTGGGAGTGATGATGAAAGGATGAGTCAAAAGTTTTCCAAAGACATGGAGAATGAGTTCGAAATGTATTTTCTCAATGAGTTGACTTTCTTTTTGGGATCGTATATATGTCATCATGATAAGGGTATTTTCATCTCCCAGACTAAGTACATCAGAGAAATGCTAAATAATTTCGGATTGGAAGATTGAAAACCCGTAAGTAATCCTATGCAAACTAGTTGCAAGTTGACAAAGGATGATAAATCTAAGGATGCATATCAAACACTCTACAGATTGATGATTGACAACTTAATCTATGTAACAGTGTCAAGACTGGATGCGATGCAAGAAGTTGGATAGGTTGCAATATTTCAAGAAACACCGAACGAAACACATGTTATGGTTGTAAAGAGAATATTCAAATATCTCAAAGCAACAAAATATTTTGTACTATGGTATGAAAAAGGGAATGAACTATCTTTATATTCCTACACAGATGTAGATTGGGCAGGTAGCATTGACGAAAAAAGAATTGCAAGTGGAACAAGTTTATACTTAGGTGATTGTCTGGTATCATGGTTGATAAAGAAACGATCAGTAGTATCTTTGTCCATAGCATAAGCAGAGTATATTGTGGCAGCAACATATTGCACTCAGGTTCTTTGGATGAATAAAACCTTGCAAGATATATAGGTGGAATATGGCAAGCCTATTCTGACACTATGTGATAACACCGGTGCTATAAGTATCTATAAGAATCTAGTAATGCATTCCAAGACAAAACAAATTTCGATCAAGTTTCACTTTCTATGGGAATAGATTACAGAGAAGAACATCAAGCAAGAGTACATTGGGATAAAAGAGAATATTGTGGATATCTTTACCAAACCTCTTCCGAGGGAGACCTTTGAGTATCTTCAAAAAAAACTTGGAGTAGTCTCTACCCCACAATGATCCACATGACATTAGGCACAGTAAGACAGGGGGAGAGAAGCAGAAGACATAAAGAATCGAAGTAAAGAATATTTTTGATTCTTTTCATATACATCAAATATTTACACAAGGAATCACCATGAAGAGAAAGCATAGGCTTGCAGACAGAGGGAGCAGCCCCAAGGATAATTACCCTTTTCCATTGATGTCAAAGGCGGAGAGAAAGAACAAAGGCATGGAAATAGAGAGAAAGAACATATGCATGGAGATAGGGGGAACAATGGTCACAGGGGGAGAATGAGTGTTACCATTCCATCAGTGTTTCCATCAATTCCAAAGGGGAATATTGTTAAAAGATTGGTTTTTATTGATGTCAACCCTTGAAGAAGTCTGGTAGCCCCAAAGGTATGGTTATGGAACCTAAAGTTTATCAAGGAAAAATTTCATGAAGGATAATGTAAATGCAGGTAACCCACTCATGGATGAATAGTCATCTTTATGTTGTTTACGATGATAGGTGGAACGCCACGTGGTTCCTCATGGTTGAGGAGTTATGGCTTTGTGAAGTTAGAAGGCCCAAAGAATGGTTAAGAAACCCCTAGTTGGTTACACGTTAATTAATGAAAGGGTAAAGTGGTTGTAACAAGAAATTCAGGAAGCCCTAAAGTTAAGGAAAGAGGTTACCTATAAAAATTATATACACACATCAAGAAGTCATTCACAAGTACACTTGTACATTCATTCAATTGAATATCTTCTTGTGAGTAAGTGATCTATTGGAAAGCTTGCGACGATGAAATATGAGGCAACCACAAGTGAGAAGTGTGGGAGTTTATGGATCACAGAGGAGAGATATGGTTTTCTATTAAAACCATAATTTGGCTGACCCCTGCAGGTCAGACAATTAGTGTCCCGCGAGGCACCCCCGCGGGTTGTCTATTTCCTGTCACGCGAGGATCTGCATGACATCACATCTTATTTCTGTGAGGACAAGACATGATTGGGGGAAATGATAATACCAGGTTGCTGAGATCTGAGGAAAGGTTATAGGTCATCATTATTGTGCATTAGGTCAACTATAGAGGTAAATGTATGTTTATGTACTTGTTTCATTTTGGGTTTTTATATTATTTGCAGTGAAAGTCTAGTCTAGGTGGATCGACAACAGGTCGAGGGTCAAGGTAGATCGAAAAAAATTCGAAGGTCAAGGTTAGTCGACTGGGTAAATTCAAAGTCAAAGGTCGAGGCGGTTCGACATGAAAGTAATCGACATCAATTCAAAGAGGTCAAAGAACAAGAGCTCGATAGGTGGGAATGTGGCAACCAAGTAAATATGAAATGAAGTTTGACTAGAAATCTGACTTGGAGTCGACTATAACAAAATCCTAACATTCATGGGATTTCTAGCCAATGATCTACATGAATCTATAACTTTTTTTGGGCACCAAGGTCCAAGTCTTTAGGGTTTTTTATGTTGTAAAGCCTATAAAGAAGCATGTTGTAAGGTCATAAAGGTTAATCAATGAATTATAATACAGCTAGTCTTTAAAGAAATATTTAGATGTTGGTTATTTGTCATGCAAATGTAAGTCATATTGGCTACAGGGTTGTTCTTGAATAAGAAAGAGGGTATTATGTTAATTGTGTCTTAGGTGTGGACCAAGTTTAGATATGTATCCTTTTATTTAGATTGAATAAGACAACAACAAAGAAGAACGCTCAAGGAATGTTGGTTTTCCTGGCTTCGGTTTCCAGGGTAAAATCTCTCTATACTGTGTGATTGCTTTGTCATTTACATTCTTGATTAAATTATTCTTCTCTTATGCTAGGTTTAGTGTTGAAATGTATCTCATTTCCTGACATTTTGAAGGTTATACTTGGTGCATGCTTAAGACATTGGCACATGATTGAGGTACATCTTGGCTACATGGTTGAATGAGATATACTCTTGTATCTGGGATGGCAAATGATATGACTGTTATGGTTCACTATCAGAGACATATCTTTGACATGTGGGTACATGGTTGAGGTATACACTTGAAGGATGGTGGTATATGCATGAGGAACATGCTTGGGTATTTTGAAGCACTTCATTGATGATATGGTATAGGTCTATACATGATTGATGCTACGATATGTGGTATAGGTTTATACATGTTAATGTTCTAATACAAGGTACATGATTTGATTGGTTACTCATCATTGAGTTTATGGTATCTACATTGATGCATGTGATGCTACATATGTTGGTACAAAGTTGATGGATGGTGTTATCACTCAGTTTTCACCGTTTAAATTTTGACATTTGGTCAATGACAGGGGCACGACCAAAATCATTGTATTCTTGTAGCACCCATTATTGCAATGAATATCATTTTTTTTTTGCACGGGCTAAGAAGTTGGGTTGGTGGTGTTAACATTTATCGATTTTCCATGATTTTTGTAAAAAAAAATTAGATCTCATGTGCTCTCGGGTTTATATATGTTTTTATTGAAGACAATGAGGTTCTTTTAAAGGTGTTTATAAAACAAATTGGCCTCGAGGGAATATGTCCAAGCACTCAAGGAACAAAGATCCCATCCATTGAAAAAAACAAGCACCAAGCACCAATAATCAAGCACAAGTCACAAGGAGAAAAAAGTATGGGTTTGTTCATCGGGCCCTACCTTACAAATAGGCCACTGAACATTGTCGAAAACATAAGCCAAGTGATAAGAAACACCATACAAAAGGAGCCAAGGGAGATCCCACAAGGGGCCTTGAAAGTGCTCTATGTGTCAAACAAGTATCAAATGGTTGGTGCATATAAACACAAATGTGTATTGGTGTGATGACAATGTAGGACATACACCACTACACAGAAAACAGAGCATCACAGTAAAACACAGTTGGATATCCAAAGTGGCTTGGTGAGTGTCCAAACGCACTTGATAGATGTCAATATCAAAAGCTTGGTATCGAAATCCTTCATGACATCCTTCATTCTGTTGTTAAGTGCCAACATGTCAAATATAAAGTCAAGTTCATCTAGTTCAAATGCCAAGCAAAATTGTCGATGACTAAGCGTTGGATGAACATCGACCATATATATATATGAATGTCAATTAAACTCTATCTTCCTAATCTTGAGTCCAAGCATACAGACTAAATCACAGGTATAATGCATATTGGGTGTCAACTTAGCGTGAATAATTTGAATGTCAACATAAGATAGGTTAACAGGTTCTATGGTCGACTGATATTTTTTCCTCAAATGCATAGGACACAAATTGATATAGTTTAATCCTATATATTATTCATGCAATTGACAGGACAATCTATCCCGTGGAAAAAGATGATATGCGTTTCTCAGGAAGGCATTTTGTTGATTTATTCAAAGGGTTTTTTTAAGGACTGCAGTGACTATTTTATTGGACATTCACACTCAGCTGATGTTTTTATAAAACTATATGAAGACACATTGTTAATAGGATCGAGTAATGAGATTATTAGGTTTGTCTTCATACTTCCCAACAAAACAATTGGTGATATAGGAGAGAACAACAATTATCCTATTTGAATCCTTTAATTTTCACATGATTAGGATGTACATTCTCAAAATAAACCTGAAACCAACAATCCAACAAACTCTCTAAATTGGCTGGCAATTCAAACACTAAATAAAGATAAGAGGCAGAGTTTTGGCAATTAAAGGATTCTGAGCTAGAATTTTTAGTTGGAATACAATGTGGGTATCCCTCTATATATTTTGATCAAGATGACAAGGTGTCACTATAATGTTGCTTCTAGTAATATAAAACTTCATTTCATTAGTCAAGTTTTTCACACATGGTGTAGTCAAACTTGCTTAAAGACACATCAGATGTTGTAAACATGAAGTCTTTAACTCCAGGGGATCTAGAATTTTTAGGCAAGATCCACAAATTTGCCAATGAAATCAAGAATCAATCTCAGTTCAGTAATTTGAAGGAAATTAGTTTAATTTTATTCATATCAATCCCAGATTTTCAGTGATTCAATGAGTATTCCCATGTAGCAGTTGAGCATCGAGAGCTTCAGAAAAATTAAGATTCAAGGGTTTTATGATTACATATCCCAAATTTAAAGGAAGAACATCTAAATACAGGTGGAAGAAAAATTGCAGGAAGAATTGAGGGAATTCGATTGCACCAGTCCCATATTTTTAGCAAATTGATTTTAGATTTGGTTGATAGATAGCTTATGTTTCCTAGAATCTAGTAATTAGTTGTTGATGTAATTTTATATAAAATCCATTATTTGTATAATCACGAGGGGAGGCCGGAGAGAATCACTTTGGGGAAGAGACCCGAGTATTGTTTAATTGTAAACATGAGGTAGTTCTTCTTGATATATTTCAACATCAGAGCTATATGAAGATCTAGTTTATTAGTCTGTACTTTTCATTGTGATTATTATTATTCTTATTTGGAAAAGGAACTGATGCACCATAAATTTCTTGTACATTAATGTGTTAGTGTTCTTACTCTGTTTATGTAAAGTTCCTTCAGATATCTAGCATCCATTCTCATAAATAATTTATTTTTATTTATTCTTATGGATTATCGAAGTCTGATCTAATAGTGAAGCCTGTGTTTTCCATAATTGTTTTCTTCACTATTCCACCTACCTATTCCTTTTTAATAACTAATTTGATTTCCTTTGATCAATGAAATGCGTCAGGAGACTCCAATCCCAATGGATCTGATCAATGATCAACATATATTTAAAATCCATATTTGTGCCCTTCTCCTTTCTCACTAGATTTACCTAGTCCATCTTCCACAATACAAACCATTGCAATAAATAAGATGTGTTAGTCTTGGAACTATTACAGTCTAGGGTAAAATTATAGCACTAACATATGGTATGGTATTTTTTTTAGTATATCACATGTTGATGATTAGTTACAGGTTGATGGTACAGTGAAAGTGACAATTAGGATACAATGACAGGTTGACAATGGTAGTGATTGTGGTAGTGACAGTTTGGTCTACATTTAAATTTTAGGTCAGAAGGACAGGGCAAGGAAAGGGGGTTTTAGCCTCCTTATAATTGGTGCCATAGAACACAGGGAGTCATATCTTTCTTTAGGTTGGAGCCTGAGAATCAAGGGGTTGTAGTCTCCTTCTAGTTGGAGCCGGAGAATTCAGGGAGTTGTAGCTTCCTTTAGATAGGGGATCATAACCTCCTTCCATTTGTATATAGAGAATTGGGAATTTGGTGCTTCCAGTGAATGCATTATTTGACATATAAGAAAATCATTCTTTGGTTTTCTCCCATTTGGGTTTCCATGTAAATTATGGTGTACTATATTTATGTGATTTTTTATTATGCATAGTTGATTTATACTGATGATGATATATTAAATGCTAATGATAAATTATTGAAAACTAATGATAAAGTTGAATATAATATATTGTGATTAAAAGTGGTACTAGTGCTCATACTGATTCATCCCCCCTCTTAGTATTCCAATAATATTTAATTAAAATTTAATAATACTCATGAATATTTAATTTCTAGTATTTTTTCAAAATTTATTTTCTTGTTCAAATCTACAAAATAATAAGTATTATAAATATTTCTTGTGGTTAATTATAATGGATTTAATAAATAAATCATATTTGTCTATACAAAAATAAAGAGTGATACTGCATAAGAAATTCACAATATTGAAGAAAAATATGCAATAAGATAGGGATTAGAAAAGGTAAAAACATAAGCTCTCGTGCGCGCTAGGGTTCTCTGCTGCAACCTGAACTTGAATTTGCCGCCTTCTATTCTATGCCGCGACCATGGAGGGCGAGCGAGGGGTGCCCCACATCCCCTCCTACAACTCTGTCATAGGAAAGGAGCATGGATCCTCTCACTTCAAGTGCCCAACCTTTGAACTCCTGGAGGGCATGCAACAACTAATTTGGGAGGAAGACATGCCAAAGGAAAGACTGATGAACATTGATCCGAAAACCAGTCAACCAAAATATAAATGCACCTGGGAACCCAACAAATGTATCCCACAAGCTACGACAACTCCAAAATACACCATCATCTCTCCAAGAATCGAAGATCACAGACAATACATGAGATATTTTTCCCTAATAGGAAAATTACTGGGGTTATGGGCTTCTGAAAAAGACCTGGTCAAATGGATTCAACATTGGTGGAAACCCAAGGGACATTACAATCTCCAACTAGGATCAAAAGGCTTCTTCACAATCATTCTTCATAACCTGGAGGACATAAATTGAATCTTCAAGGGGGGGGTGTACTTCTACAACTCAGCAAGCGTCTTCCTCAAATTATGGATGAAAAGATTTAGCCTAGAAAATGAATACTTCACCCACGCCCTGGCCTGGTTGCAGCTGTACTTGCTCCCACAAGAATTCTGGTTGGAGGAGATCCTCACAGGAATAGGGAACGCCATCGACAGCTACATCAAAGCCTCGAAAGAAACCAAGAAAATAAGGTACATCTGTGTCTATTTAAACATATCAAAGATACTTACTGGAGCCATTATCCTATATTATCAAGATGATGAATGGTCCCAAACCCTAGATTATGAGCACATCCCCTTTCTCTATCGCAAATGTCATGAGCATGGACATCTTTTCAGTGAATTCCCTCTAAATAACCCACCAAAGCCAGCTCAGGAAGACTCTGACAAGACCAAGGAGGGCTTAACCCAGGTCACGGTCCATAGAAATCATCAAGCCAAGAGGAGGCCCAGGCCCCCTTGGACCCCTCACCAAGAACTCCTTCGATGCCCTACAAACTTCCTTGAATACCCCCTCCCCGTCCACCAATACTCTGACAACTCATGCAGCCGGTCAAACCTTTGCTTTGCTTGATACCCTAGCCCCTCCCTCCTCTCAACCTCTAATCATGATGCCCATTCTTCCAAATACTCTCAGCCTAGAAATAGGGGATCCAAATATGAACCTAGAGGATCAGGAACTAGCAGGCATTGACATGGCCCATTTGGAGCAAGAATATCGCAAGAAACAACTATACACCATTCCACCAGACCATCTATGCAAGGTACACAAGGTCTTTATCAATTCTTTAGCAGGAGGGTCATCAAGAGCCAACACAAATATGGGAATACAAAAAGATACCTCAAAGGAACAATGCAAGCCTACAAAAGAAGAAAAGAAGAGAGGCAGACAACCACAACACCAACTCATTCATGACGTAGGCAACTTTCTGGTAAACTTAGGCCAAATACATTTGATCTTGGAGAGCTTCCCTCCCCTCCAACCCCCATCATCATCATGAATATACTATCCTGGAACATAAGGGGCCTCAATGCAAAGAGCAAACAAGATTTGATCAAAGACATAATCAAGAAGGATCAGCCAGACATACTCCTCCTGTAGGAAACGAAATGTACATGGATAGAGGTGAATATCACTATACAAAGATGTTGGAAGCAAGCTCAATATGTGGAAGTGGACACCAGAGGGGAAGCTGAAGGTTTTGCAATACTCTAGAACCCCACCATAGTCCTACTTGACAACTTTTTTACCTCCAAATTGACCATTACTGCGTCCTTTTGCCTCATCAACTCGAACAAACAAGGATACATCACAAAGTTTTATGCCCCCCCCCAGACCAGGGGACAAGGAAGCCTTTCTTCAACACCTGGAATGGATCGCAGAGCATTTAGGCCCCCAACGTTGGATTCTTGGGGGATATTTCAACATGATCACATGGTTGGAGGAGAAAAAGGGAGGCCACCACTCTCTGGGAAATGACAACATAAATTTTAATGACACCATCGGTCTCTTAAATCTCATTGATGTTGGAACAGACAATGGGATGTTCACGTGGTCAAATAGGCGATTGGGGGCCCAACACGTCTCCAACAGACTTGATCACTTCCTAATGTCTGAATCTATTATGATGGATGGCCTAGCATGGAACACCACAGTCATAGACACCCCAAGATCAAATCACTGGCTAATTTTACTAACCCTTGACATCACTAGCACCCCAGGCAGGAAACCATTCTGATTTGAAAAATTCTGGTTGAAACACCTGGATTTCCAAACAAACATAAAGACATGGTGGGAGGAGGCGGCTATTCAAATAGGGAACCCAATGTATCGGTTCCAACAAAGGATCATAAACCTCAAGAAACACCTAAAATCTTGGAATAAGTCTACCTTTGGTGACATCTTCCAAGCACAGGAAAATCTTAAACAACAAATACAGACACTACAATAGCATATCCAATCACAGGGCTTGACGGAAGACCTTAAAATGTAGGAAACACTTTTAAATAACCATATTGCAGAAAGAAGAGTGCAGGAAGTACTCTGATGACAAAAATATTGCATCCAATAGTTGAAAGAAGGGGAAAAAAACACAAAGTTCTTCCACAGATCTATGATCCAATGGCAACAAACCAATCACATCACCCACCTAGTCTCGACACAAGTTATAGAAATTCAACAACATGAAGATATGGAAACAGAATTGCTTTCTTACTACCAAACTCTTCTCACGGAACCCCCAACAAATTGTGTGCAAGCCATAGATTCCATCCTCAAGCACATTCCCAAGGAGGTCACCAAAGAGAAAAACGAAGCCCTCATGAGACCAATAACTCAAGAGGAGGTCAATCAATCACTCAAGGCTACCCAACTAGGCAAAGCTCTTGGACCATATTGGCTTCACCTCAAACTTCTTTCATTATTGTTGGAGCATCATCTGTGAAGATGTTTGGGAAATCATTGAGGACTCTAGAAAATCCAGAAAATTCCTCCAAGCCCTCAACGCAACCTTCCTCACCCTCACACCTAAGGAAAAAAACTCTACGTGGCCATCACAATTCAGGCCTATAGCCCTCTGCAATGTCATTTACAAACTCCTCACTAATATTATTTCCACCCGACTTAAACCCATTCTTGAATTCCTGATCTCTCGAGAACAATCAGGCTATGTTGAGGGTAGACAAATTATGGACAACGTGATCCTGGCTCATGAATTTATCCATTCACTTCACCTTACCAAAACTCCAGGTATGCTCCTAAAACTAGACCTATCTAAAGATTTTGAAAAATTGAGTTGGAACTACTTAAGATCTTCCCTCCTGGCCTTTGGATTTGACCCAGCTTGGGTCTCCTGGATAGTCATTCACACCTCCTCAACACTATTCTCCATTCTCATTAATGGTGTCCCCTCCAAACCCTTCTCTCCATCCTCAACATGTTCCTAAGTGCTAAAATCTGGTGGAGATTGCTAAAGAAACCGCAGGACTCGTGGGCATAACTATAGAGGAAGAAATTTACCCCCACTTGGCCTGAAACAGAGCTCATCAGGTGGATTGGTCAAATTCCAGGGTCGCTGACATGGAATGTTGCCAGGAACAACCATAGAATCATCACCGACCACTTGTTCTGGGAGGTTGAAAGTGGCTCCTCAGCTAACTTTTGGAGCGACTCATGGCAACAAATCCCACCCCTGAACACTGATTTGACTCTTAGCAACCTCATCCCTCTTACAACAGCTGTTGGACTTCACAAAGTGATAGAATAATGGAAACCTTTTGATCTAGGGGAAATCTGGCACACCTGGAAAACTTCACATGAGAACTTGCACATTCCCCCACAACTCAACCTACGTCCCTTGCAGGAACATCTAGCTGCAAGGAAAATTTCTAGTCAACAAGGAAAGGATATACTCATATGGGGCCACTCCACCATAGGATCCTTCAATATTTCAGAAGCCTACTACATAAAAGCAGGCCATATAACCTTACCTCGAGAGGAAGTTTGGGGAAAAATTTGGGATATGAAAACCTGGCCGAAAATCAACACCTTTCTTTGGTTAGTGGCACACAACAACATCCTCACCTGGGATAATATTTGGAAAAGAAGCTTCATTGGTCCTTCCTGGTGTCATCTATGTGGCCAGGAGGAAGAAACACAAAATCACCTTCTAAATATTTTTCCTTACAGTTCATGCATCTAGGATCATAGCACCAGTATCATGAGAACTTCGGATAGAAACCGCATAGGCTTAAAGGAAACATTTGAGGGCTGGAGAAGCTCGACCTATCAGTCACCCATCCTCAATAGAATTTGGAAGCTGCTTCCAGGTTCCATCCTCTAGAACATTTGGAAAGAGAGGAATGGAAGAATTTTCAAATCGATCACCAAGAGCTGGCAGGAGGTGTGGAACATAATCCAAACCAATATCAATGAAACCCTCTCACTACAACCGTGGACAGAGCAGGACCTCACACCCCCTCAGAATGAACTTCACATTCTCAAGGCGTGGAAAATCAATCTCACTCCCACCCCTGAAAGATCAATAGTAGCTGCAAGACAAAATACAAGCCACACCCACTGGGACGCTCTGCCCAAAGACTAGTTTAAACTCAACTTTGATGGAGCCTCCAAAGGGAACCCGAGCCCAACAAGCTATGGGGAGATTATCTGAAATGGCAAAGGAGAAATACTCCATATTCTGGCAGGTAATATGGGACACAATACCAACAATGCTGCAAAAATTTGGAGTCTCCTTTGTGGTCTACAAGCGACTTTAGATCAAGATATTTTTCCTCTCATTGCGGAAGGTGACTCGCGAATTGTGATAAATATCCTCATGCATTTGATCAATGGGGAATATCCGAAGAAAATCTCCCCAAGCTGGAGACTAATGAACAGACTTTGCAGAATAAAATCAACTCTTCAGCATCGACAAGTAATCCTCCCATCACATGTCAGAAGAATGACCAATCAAGTGGCTGACTGGTTAGCCAATATGGGTGTCGAGTTGAACGTAGGGGTCTTCTCCTGCTCCCCTGATGACAATACCATACACCCTATAGTCACTGCATGCGATAACTTTTCTCACAACAAAGACTGACCCCCAGATGGGGTGCCACCATGATATGATGGATGTAGCTCTGTTTAAGGCCACATGGCAACAGGTGGCATTCCAACGTCACATCCACCCTCACAACCTCATTGGCATTCAAAATATCCATCGCCACCTTTCCTCCCACACTCAAACCATGTAGCTCACACGAATCAGGACCTGCAAGTCTTCATGGCGCAGCACAATGAGATCTCCTGGTCACCTCAACTCTAGTAGGCCTTGTTATCGACCCCGTTGTCTCTTTCGTTTGCTCATTTTGTTCTCTACTTTTCCCTCTTTCTCTAGTTCTCTTCCTCCATTCGTGCTTTGGATATTTTTGGTGTGTACCCTCCATTCTGTAGATTTCTAGTGCGAACCCTCCACTCCTTCATGCCACTACCCAGGGGCAGACCAAGGCATGGAGTAGCCTGGTACCAAGCCCAGGGAAGGAAACTGCCCCCCTCTGTTCAGTCATGCGAAGCCTCGAGCCCTCCTTGAGTTGTTTCCCCCACTGTAATTCGACTTCTCCCCCTTCATTTTCCCCCATGGACACTCACATACCTAAAGAAGGTTTTCCCCCTCCTCTCACCCATTTAGTCATCCCCTCTCCTTCTAAACCACCCGTTGATCCAGTCACTAGCCTTTCCCCCCTCTTGAACCCCTATGCTTGTAGGTTCGAGTGGTTTGATCTCTTGGGNTCTTCTGGGCTCCTCTTCCTCCTCTATGCTCTCCCACCACCATTATCCTTTTGTTAGCAGGGACTATGAGCGAGCTGAGCTCATGACCACTCTGAGCATCATTAAAAATGATCTGGAGTAAATCAAAACGGCCATGCACGAAGTTCAAACCAGGGAAGACGACCAATGGTGTCGAGTGGATACTGTGATGGCGTTCCTTCAAGACCTTCGAAGAGCCATGGCAGACCGAGAGAAAGGAAAAGCACAGGTAGCGCGGGTCTATGCTGGTCCACATCTAGGTCTAGGTTACTAATGCCTTCCCATGCTCTTTTTCTCTTACTGTCAATATTTTTTCCCTACGTGGCACAACAAAATTCTTTCCCTCATACACTTGACATCTGTCCCTTTGATAAATCTAGTCCTGTGTGGCCACGTAGCTCAGTTTATTTCTATGTACTAGACATCGGACAACGGTGGTTTCCTAAATGGGCACCGTTACCTCTTTTTGAAATAGGACACCTAGAATAGGTGATTTCCCAACAGGGCATCAATTCCAGGTAGTTAACTAACTTTCAGACATCTGTATTTTTGACCAGGAATCAATACATACTCTAAATTACAAAAAAGAAAAAGAAGGTAAAAAGATAAAAAAAAAATTGAAACATGGACTAAAGGNTTTCCCAACAGGGCATCAATTCCAGGTAGTTAACTAACTTTCAGACATCTGTATTTTTGACCAGGAATCAATACATACTCTAAATTACAAAAAAGAAAAAGAAGGTAAAAAGATAAAAAAAAAATTGAAACATGGACTAAAGGCCATAAATAATGTATGGAATACAATTGGGCCTAATTTAAGGGAAAGGTGATCTTAAAGAGAGGTTTTTAGAAGGGTATAAATAGTCAATTAGAACTATTAAAAATTAAGCATACCCAACCTACTATGATGGTGTGAAATCAAGTTTGTGCTAGTGTGAAATTATGTTGAGTCTTTGATTAAGCCTGCGTTTTATTTATTTATAATAAAATGGGTTCAATTCATTATGCATAACATAAGAATTTAGGAGATCCAATCCTACCCACCTAATGGATGCGATGGAAACGTATTAACTCATATCATTTTACCTTTGTTATAGTGACACTTAATAAAGAAAATTGATGATTTTGCACCTATAACTTGAGAGTCAATTACATTAGGTTTAAAATCATATTTGAATACCTCTAAATTATCTACTTGTACCTAGAGTAGAGAATTGAAAGGAGGAAACTAATGTTTTTATTTCATCTTATAGTGTTGATGCTCAAAATAGATAAATGACTATCTACATGCATAAAACTCTTACAAGGCTTGTCAAGAGGAATGCTAGGATATCTAGACACTTAGGAGTTAGTTACGATCATGTTGATCTAATGTGTCTTTAGGTAAAACTTTGTTTCTTTAGTATTCATTAGTATGCATTTATAGTTATGTAATCTGATGGTCACAATATGTTCTAGACATAAAATGATATGATGGTTCATAATTTCCTTGATACCAATGACTATATTGATATGTTTCTTAACACTCGATTGGTCCATGATCTTTATTTAAAGATCATGGAGGGTCATTTGCTAAAGATCAATTATGAAAAACTCTTATGTACAATATACTTTTTTTTTCATTAATATATTGCTTCAAGTGGTTTCATTGGCTAGGGCCATGGATTTTTTCTCTCTTTGAGGGTTTTAACCACGTAATACTCTCATGTAATGATATTTGATCTAGTTGCATGAAAATTTTCTTAAGATGTTAGTCTTGTGTGTAAATACCATGTTTACTTGAACATGGTATCAAAGTGTATGAAGACCCTCTCTCATTGTTGATCGAGATCCTAAACCTATATCGAAATTTGCAACAAAATATTTATGGGTTCTTCTATTTATGTGCATTTATAGGATGAGTAATTTTTTCCATTACATATAGAGTGCTTCTTTTAGTTTGAAAAAAAATTCATTTCACTCGAAAAGGGTTTTTTTCCCCAAGATATGACCTTTTTTGTAAGATCTTGAGGTATAAATTTCCATTATGATTGTTTTTTATTACTCTATTAATATTTGTTTTTTTTGTTTTATTTCTAGGTTGGTCTAGTTTGAGAATGCTCTTTTTTGTGTGCTCCATGCAATCTCAACAAATAAAAAACGTAATGAAAAGTGTTGTGTTTTCTACATATTCTCTTTTCTTTATGATTTATGTGATCTTGGAAAATCATAAATAGAGATAAACCTTTCATTTTCTAGGAAGGCTAATTGAGATCTAATGCCATTGTGGTAAAGTTTTGAATTTTTTATCTGCAAAACTTCATTTTTTTGTGTGTGTAGTCATGTTGAAGTTTTTTAAAGGAACAAACAAAGTTTTTTTAGGGTAAGCACACACTTTGAGACACAAAGTAAATAAAATAAGAATCCTCCCTCCTCCACAACATTTTATATATATTTTGCATTAGTTCACTTGGTTAAAAGTGTATTTATTTTTAAAAAGGTCTTGAGTTGAAGTCCTTCTTTTTATTAAATTATTTTTTGAAGTAACTTAATAAAAGTGAATCTAGCATATCTTATAAAAATGGGTCACTCCATAAGTAACTTATTTGTAAAATAAGCTTATAGGCAAAGCAAAAGGAAGTGAATTGGTTTTACTCAACAACATCATTGTGCATCCATCGCCATGTGAGCCAACCTCTACTTTCCACGTGGCACTTTTATTACCTTTATGTTGTTCTTAAAAATGGCATAACTTTGACATCCGAAGTCCATTTTCAGTGCTATTTTGTTTTTCTATTTTTTCAAGATATTTCCATCCAAATAGTTAGTTTTTTATTTTCTTTTGAAGCCATCTTACCTAAATATTTTAATATGGATATTCCAAGTGTTCTTTTTATTACTACTACCAACTACTTCTCATGGAAATCCCATATGGAGTATGTACTACCAAGTAAAGGACTATACCAGAGTACCTTGGGAAAAGAAAAATCCCCCACTATTGCCACAAAGAAATCCAAATGGAATAATAAGAATGATGAAGCATGTGGATTAATCAAAATTTCAATTTCTAGTGATTTACGATATCACCTTGAAGAAATTGATGACCCAGATGAAGCTTGAAAAAATTTGGAAGTCGTATTTGGTAAAAACAATAATATTCAAGCCCACCAACTTGAAAATCAATTAATTTCTTTAAATCCCAATGATTTATCTTGCATTGAAGATTATTTATTTAATTTCAAAACACTCATAATTTTACTTAAAGACTATAAATTATAGATGATGATTGATGTATATATGTTGTTCTTGCTAATCTTGGTAGTGCATGGTGTGTTTTTGTATAGACTTTTCACTCCACCATAGAAGATCTAGGGGCTTCTTACACACCACCATCTCTTGAATATTTTTGTGATTCTTTGATTAGAGAGAAATATAACCTCTTGCATCTTGGAGTGATCAACATAGGTACATCTAAAAAATACTTAGTGTCCCAATAGAAGGATGAATCCAAGAATTCAAAAAAGCAACATCCCTGTAGCAACAAGAAAAACAAGGGTTTCAAACCCTCTCAACTAGATTCTACTCCCAATTATCACAAAGGACCTAAATAAAAAACTAACAAGATTGAAAAACATTTATGTTTTGTGGGTGAGATGTTAATATATAGTCTAAATGTTTTAAAAATATGGAGGCCCCAGAAGAAACAATGAAGAAGAAAAAAATCAATCTTGAGTCTTCTTCTTCCTCTCATGGAAATGCACTTTCTACTCCTGATTTTCCCTTCAATGCAACATCTACTTCTTATAATGAGTGGCTTATTGATTATGGAACATCTTATCATATGGCTAAAGATGAATCCATTTTTATGCTTTTAATGAATGTAGCACCAAACAAATATATTTTGGTGATGATATATATCTTAGTGTTGTAGGTTCTAGAATGATTTAGTTAGATGATGGTCATTTTACTAATGTATTATGTGTTCTAAGTCTCTTTTGCAACCTTTTATCAATATATCAAATCACCCATTCAAGTAAGATAAACGATAAATTTTTCACCTCACCAAATTGTAATAAAGAATTTAAAATATCTTAATCATGTTCTATCAATTGTAATTGTTGATGATATTACTCGGTAATACAACTTTGACAACTTTGGGTCATCATCATTTCCATCAGTTTTTATTGCTCATAGTGATGACTTAAGMAAACTTTGGGATGAGTGATCTATTAATCTAAACTATCACTCATTGCAAYAACTATGTAATCAAAATATGTGATTGGTATTCCTCTTGTTTCTTGTAGAGATGGTGTTTGTGTTGGATATGTTCCCAAAAAACATCATCAAGACAATTTTGACAAATTTACCTCTTTKCACACCTCAACCTCTTTGCAACTTKTTTATAGTGATTTGTGTGGTTCACTTCATTCTCCTTCTTTCTCTAGGTGCAAGTAATTCTTAACCTTCATTGATGACTTCTCCAGATGCACTTGAGTTTATTTCTTAAAAATTAAGAGTGAATTTTTTGACATGTCTTTGGCCTAGAAGGCCTTGTAGAAAAAATATATAAACATCAACCTACATAGGTTAAGAACGAATAAAGGAGGAAAATATGTTATCAACAAATTTACAACTTTGGTTTTTTCCTAGAAAACCCATACCAGAAAAAACAAGGTAATAGATCTATTAGTTACTTGACAAGTTTATAATCAGGACAAGCATATCCCTCTCTCTCCTTGTCATCTTTGTGCTCACATTATGTGTTCAATAGGCTCAATATGCATATTTTGCAAAATCCAATATCTACATCTGCTTCTCGTGTACTCAGCAACTTCTATAGCCACCAGTTACTCAATGGTTTTCTTCCAAGATGTGAAATGGATCCTACCAAATTTTCTTATAGGGACTCCAACCATTCCCTAAAATTCTCTCTACACAAAGCCTTGACGGAGCATTTTGAAACCACTATATTTCATGCAATTCTTCTCAAAATGATATTAATATTTTTCCTTAGATTCCACCATCATCCAATATTCTCAATGCCCCTGGAGCTCCTCGAAACATGGAATCCTTGATCTAAGTTGTGGAGGGGTGCCCTTGGATCTCCTCAAAACATGGAATCCATGATCTAAGTTGTGAAGCACCCTTCAAATGGCCTCAATGGATTTTTCTTCAGCAAACCACTCTCCCTACATAGTCCAGATTAAGCAAGGAAAAATAAAAAATGATAGAGATAGATCAAAATAACCATGAACATAACATAAACAAGATTTGATCCTAGAAAAACCAAACCCTGAAAAACTAGCTAATAAATCTATTAGTTTCTTGACCAAAATTGGTCAAGTCGGCCAACCTCCTCACCCCAGGAAAGTGAGACTTCATCGATGAGCCCCATCCTCACCTCGAGAAAGAGAGCCTTCATTGCTTATCCCCGGGACTAAATTTACAACTTACTACATTGCACAAGGAAATCAAATGCAACATACTAGTCCATATACACCATACAAAATGGTGTTTTGGAGAAAAGAATCGAACCTTAAAATTACATGATATAATCTAAGGGATTAAGTCCTCATTTTTGGGTGGAAGCCATTAATTATACAATTACATAGTAAATTGGAATCCCACAAAAGCATTAAAAGATGTAACACTAGAAGAAGCAAGGAATAAAACTAAGTCAAATGTAATCCACCTCCATGTGTTTGGTAGTAAAGCATGGGTTCACATTCCTAATGAGAAAAGGAAATCATTACAACCCAAAAGTGAGAAATGCATTTTTGTTGGATATTCTAAATATGTCAAAGGTTATGCATTTCTTAAACCTAATTCTAATGAAATTATTATTAGGAGAGATGTTAATTTTGATGAAAATGTTTTATCTTTTAAGCCTAATTTTGCATTTGTACCATCTTTGACATATGTGCCATCTTCTCTTCCCAAATTTTTTGTTAATGATCTTATTCTAGTATTTTCTTCAGATGATGATAGTGAGGATGAAAATATACCTTCATCTTTTCATAGTCCTCTAGTTGGGTCCCATTGAACACAAAATTGCACCAACACCACAACTTCCTAGATGGGTTTGTAAAACAAAAGAAATAGTTGGTGATCTTTCTCGTGATCCTACAAACCAATGTCATACATATTAATAGTTCCAATAAGCCTTCTCTCTTTTCACTCAAGTTTTATAGACTCACGCTCCATAACCATTTGTAAAATCTTCTTGCCATCCACATTGGGACACAACAATGAATGAATAATATCATTCCTCAATGGAGAACAATAATTGAGATCTTGTAGCTCTTCCAAAAGGAAGAAAACTTATCATATGTAAATGGGTGTATATAACTAAGTATGCCTCATATGGAAGTGTTTAAATATAAAAGGCCAAGTTAGTTTCCAAAGGATTTTCTCAAGTTGAAGGAATTGACTTTAATGAAACTTTTCCCCCATAGACAAAATAAATTCCATCCACCTTGTTCTAAACCTTGCCACCTCACATAAATGGGAGGTCCATCATATGGATTTTGAATCTTCCTTCTTGCATTGGGATTTGCAAGAGAAATTTACATGGAGCAACCTCCTAGCTATGTTCAAAATAACTCCAGCCTTGTTTTATACCTTAAGAAATTTCTCTATGGTATTAATCAAGCTCCTCAAGCTTGGTATGCTAAAATGGATATATATCTTCTTGCCATTGGATTTTCTAGATGTCTTTATAACCCCAATGTCCATACCAAGAAATTAGGAAACCATCTCATAGTACTTGTTCTTTATGTTGATGACTTTATTCTCACTACTAGTGACTCCAAACTTTTAAACCATGTAAAATTCATCCTTAAGAATAAATTTGAAATGATAGACTTAGGTTATTTGCATTATTTCCTTGGCCTCCAAGCATTGAAAACAAAGGAAGTAAATTATCTTTCCTAGTCTAAGTATGCATGTGACCTTCTTCACCACTTTCACATGAAAGATTGTAAACCAACCCCATCTCCCTTCCAGACTAGAGTTAAACTTGTTGCCACCCATACCACACCTGAAGTAGATGCCACTTTGTACTATTAGTTAGTTGGTAGCCTCTTATATTTGACTTACACACATCCTAATATTTCCTTTGTTATTTTTTTTTAATTTCTCGGCATATGAAAACATCCCATGAGAGCCATTGGAAAGTATAAAAAATGATACTTTGGTGTATCCGGGGTAGAGTTTAGTTTGGGATACATTTTAGTTAAAGGGGGACTCCCTTATTTGTTGGTTTCACTAATTCTGATTGGGTTGACAACCTTGATGATTGAAATTCTATTGCATGTTATATTTTTAGTCTTGGTTTGAAACCTATCACTTGGGCTTGTAAGAAACAATAGGCGCTTTCTCTTTCTTTAATAGAAGCAAAGTATTGAGAATCTATTAATGCAAGTCAAGAATACTTGTAGCTTTGATAGATCCTTTCATAGTTTGGATTCTAGAAGCAACATCTAACCACACTTTGGTGTGAAAATCAGAGTGTCATCAAGCTCACCAAAGATCCAATTCAACATTAGTACAAAAAACACACTGAGATGCAAATGCACTTCATTAGAAATATCATTCACAATCACATTCTCGAAGTAGTATTTTTCCCTACAAATGATCAAGTTGCAATTTTTTTTACAAATTCTCTTACATAAGTGAAGTTTATCAATCTTCAATCTTTATTAGGAGTTTAGGAAGTTGTCATTAAGAGGGGATAGGATCTAATGCCTCCTTCCTTCTCCTAAGTTTTTTCCTTTGTAAATCTTTCAATCCAATCCCAAGTTAATCTCAAGGGGGGGTGTTAGGATATTCAGACACCGATGAGTTAGTTAAGATCGACTTGGTCTAATGTGCGTTTAGGAAAAAATGTTTTTCTTTAGTATGCATCAATATACATTTTTAGTTACATAGTCTAACGGTGGTGATACATTCTAGACATAAAGTGATCTGATGGTTCATAGTGTCCTCAATATTAACAACTATATTGATATATGGCTTAACACCCAATTGGTCCATGATCTCTATTTAAACAACATCCAAGGTCATTTGCTGAAGTTTTATTGTGAGAAAATAGTAAGTACAATATGTTTATTTTGCATTAATATATTAACTCAAGTAGCCACATTAGCTAGGGTTGTAGACTATTTTTGTCTTTGAAGGTTTTAACCACATAATACACTAGTGTATTGATCCTTTGATTTGGTTGTATGAGGAGTTTCTTAAGGTGTTGATCCTATGTAGAAATACATTATTTTGTCAAACAAGGAAGAGGGGAATGAAACCCATATTGATTTAAGACCTGCAACCAATTGACTCATGGGAAATAGATTTGTTAAGATTGTTAGTGGAGATATTTAACCTTATGGGTACTAGGTCTTATTAATATTTGTGGAGTTTATTTTATTATGAGCATTAGAATAGTGATATATTCATTAAAGGATCAAGTTAGTAGTTATTATCACGAATTAAACCATGAGAATATGAGTTACTATCAATGAATTATAGAACTATCCTACAAGCTATTAGCTTAAAATTAATGTTTAATTACAACTTGTTAGCATGAATCAATGTTATCTCACAAGTTGTTAGTATGCATAAATATCAAATTGTAATAAAAAAAATGAATTAAACATCGTGTAAAAAAATAATGCAATTGTACAATATTCACAAGCAAATATCTAATATAGTAATCTATAAAAATAAAATTGAAATAAAATAGTCAACAAAGAAGAAATATTTACAAATAAAGAGAAGTGAGAAATTAATTATCATAAACGACACAAAGAAACAATAGATATGCTTGGAATATCATATTTATTTGAATTTTGTTTTGTTTTGGACAACCAAACACACAAAAGGAAAAACAAGGTCAATAATAAGTTAGGATCCAACCAAGTGGGATGTTTCCAATACCATATGCTATTTGTTACAAAAAAAATCTAAGTGGTAGAATTAGGATTAGATGATGAAGACTCTTTTAGGAAATAAAGACCCAAATTTTATGTAAGTAATTTTCATACATGGTTAATTTCATTTTGAATATTTAATAGAAATTCATAACCATGAAAGAAAATTAACAAATATACCTTCAAAAGAAAGTAGACTTGTTTTCACCCTAATGATTGACCTCTATTGTAAGAAATCTTGCTATTATAGGCTTCTTTCAACATACTTAAAAAATATAAAAAGATGAAATTTAACTTTAGGTGAAAATTTTATGCATACATTCTCTTTTCCTCCCCTTATTCAAGTCTCCTTCTCCTCCTTTCATAGAAGGTAGGATGGTAGTTGAAAGGGCATAATTTCCTCCTAAATATGTACAATAAAAAAATTTTGGAATAACGATATTGATTATTAGATGGCAAGCATGTGTAAGGTCACTTGGTTAAATATGATTTTAGGCACCTAAGAAAATTGAGGACCCAACCATTTAACTAGAGTGCACACTTTTGAGCCTCGACAAGACATAAAGTATTAGGAATTTTATTAAATAATATCTTCCTTCATCAACCAATTTAATAAATAAGATGTGGTTTTGACCCTAATGCAGGCCACTCACCTATCCTACCATCCCTACTCCCTCATTGTCCTCCCCATGGTCAGCCAACAAACCTGTCCCTGCTAGCGGCTAGTTGCTATAGTCTAGTCCCCCTCCATGCTACTCCTCCTAAATCATGGCCACCTATGATGAGGAGGTTGACTACTCACCAGATCTCTCTGAATCACTCCAGTGGTATCTGCTAGCTGGAAGCCCTCCCCATTTTTCCAACAAGTTTTCCCTAGAAGATGATGTGGTGGCACAATGGGCGGAGTTCCCATGTTCTTATTCTCCACCTCACACTTCTTAGGCTTGGCTCTAGTATCGTCTACAGTCTTGCATCATGCCCCATATTTCTCAATTGGATTATCCATAGGCACAAGTTTCTCTGGGTCTTTGACTTCCTCACCTTTCTCACTTCTATATTATGAGGATCTAGTGACAGGTTTTGGGGTCTCTACTCCTCTGACCTTAGTGGGTTCACCGCTTCCATCTTTTATATCCTAGGACTTCCTATATCCTTTCATCCCAAGCTTCTTTCCAGATATCTTTCTTGCTTCAACTTCCTATGGAAGTGCTCTATCGATAGTCGATGCTTTGACTCCTTTCCTACAAGGGTTTCAATATCTAGATGCCAATTTCCTGAGAACCAACCATTTTCTTGATGCAGGTCGAGGGTTGATCTTTGAACCTAGTAGTGGGGGTCCATCGAAGGGTTTCATTGTCCCCTATCTACTCTCAACCAACCTCAATGGTTGGGAAAACACTCTATAGGGAGATTTTGGAGTCCCTGAACCCTTTAGTCTATCTGGGGTACTAGATACACCTTCGATCTACAAATGTCAAAAGCAGAATAAGTGCATTGGGGTCTTTTCAGACTCCTCAAATATCATTCTAGGTGAAGACCTATCTATGGCAGAAGTGGTGTAAATGAATGAAAAATCTGTGGTGGGGAAGGTCTATGGTTGCCACTTTAGCGAAAAAACCCTCAGAGATTGGGCAACTACTACTTGGGGGTCATCCTAGATTCCATCTCCTCAGATCATGAACCTATCTCGGGGGTGGTTCATAATAATATTTATGGAGCCAGAGTAAGCATCTCAGGATCTTACAAGATGTTGTACCATAGACTCCTCCCTGGTGCTACTAAAACTCTGGGAGCCTACTTTTGATTCCTCTAGTGAGAGATTGGACTCCTTTCCCATATGGGTCTATTTTCCAGGGCTTTCGCCTCACCTCTGGTCTTTAAAAAAATTTCAAGATATTAGGAATATGTTGGACACATTCTTGGATGCCAAATTTTCTTTCTGGGAGACAGGTGATATGGCACTGGCACATATTTTAGTCTCTCTAAACATAAGGGATGGCTTGAGGAAAGAGCTCAACATCGTGGATAAGGGTTGAACCAGGGTACAAATCCTTGACTATGAGGGAATATTGTTCCGTTCCCAGTGTTGTCACACCCATGGTCATTGTTGGGCACTTTAATTGCCTAATTGAATAGAAAATCAAAGTGTTAAATATAAATTGTCAACCCAGGGAAGTCTGTTATTTCAAGATAATTGTGCACAGTCTATGCTAGATTATGAAAGCATCTCTAATCTAATTGTAGTAGGGAAGTTTAAAAAATAAAAAAACATTATCACTAACACAGTTCTGATGATACAGCTGGAGTTCTACAGATTTGAAATCATAATTGCAATCTAAACTGATGAATGTATAAGAACCCTGGATTTCCTAATCTAATCTAACTTTCTAATTTACTTTTGCAGGAAGAAGTTCTATACTATTTGCAGAAAGGAAATCTACTTATTGCAAGAAGGTACTTCACACTTTTATTTCTCAAAAACAAGATTTTAACCTAATGCAGAAAAAGGGAAAGCAGTTCTTCAGCAATGCTCAACAATCGACTTCTAATTCTCATGAGACAAGTTTATGTGCATCTAACAAGAAGGAACTAAACTGTAACAACATTTGTATTCTAGAAATGTCTAACAATTAAATCATTCACATTTAAAGAAACTAATCTAGAATTCAAAACGGAGGGGAATCGGTGAGGAAGGTGGGCCCTTTCCTTCTCACTGAATCCGCTCAAAGAAATAGGTTACAGTCTGCTAAAGGAATTCAATCCACTCTTTCATTCAATTGCCAAAAATGTCTATGTACAATAAGTGTTACTTTTCTTTCTCCAGTAAAAAAAAACTCTCCTTCATTATCAAAGATCTGATATTTAAAGTTAGAGTCATTCAGTAGAACATAATCAGAATAGTCTTGAGAATCCCTGATTCTCAAGCTGTTCATTTGATATCATTAATACAAAATCTAGAACTCTCCTTGATCAACATCATGAGCTAGCATATATCATCAGCAAGTGTTGCAGCAGTCGTATAACAATAGGACTGGTGGTGTCTGTTGTAACAGCTTCCAGGATTGACGGGATTCTGTTGCAGTAGTCATGTAACAACTTCCAAGATTGGCGCATAGCTGTAACAACAACAAGTTTCTTGAAGTGGGCTATTCTAAGAATTTTGATCATTAGTTAAATCATTTCATGGGTAAAATATGTGAACGTTACCAATCAAACATGCTAAGTAAGTGAAAATATAAAATCAAGATGAATAGTTCATACCTTGGGAAAAAGGGACTTAGTACTCATTATAATAGTCATTTAGCTTAGGAATGAGAAGGTTGAATGGGCAAAAGATGTAGCGAAAAAGGGACATTTATGCATCCTAACATGCCCCCCAACTAAAGACATTTCATGTCCTCATGCAAAACACATTCAAACCTTACTTTGTAGCTGAAGTAGATAACTGTCTCCTCCAATGCAAAATTACTAAGAGAAATCGCTAAGTTCCTAATCCAGATTATTTTCGGCACGAAATGAGAGTGGAGATATAATAAATAAATGCACAGAGATATCGCGTATATCCAGTAATATAACAGAAATATATCAAAGATGCAACCATAAACACAGAGATACAGTAATACACGATTTCTATTAATGAAAGAAATGTACAGAGACTGTAAAAATACAGAGTGAAAGACTCGCTAGAATGGTGGCAGCTTATCTCTGAGAAGAGACGTAACGGCTACTCGCATTCACAAGAAGATTATTACAATGAGGCTCTGAAGGAATTTTTACAATAAAAAGGAATGCCAAAAGTCCTAGACATCCAAAAACCTAACCCTAGGAGATGAAGCACCAAAAGTCATGTGGGCCCCGTTTGGGTAAGTTAGTACATCAACTTCATGGGGTCGTAACTTTTGCATACGATCTTCGTTTTAGGTGTATGATAGCTCGTTGGAAAGGTATTGTCGAGGAGATTAATTTTGGGGGATACATGATTCCTTTGAATATAATTGAGAACCTATATCTTGAAAAACATTCACTTAATCCCTCAAAATGGCCCTGAAAGTTAAAACCTGCTAAAAATAGTAAATTGCCAAAATTGCCAGAAAACTGTTTTGAGCCAGTCAGAAAAAGGTGGGTGGCCATCGATATCCACCTAGATCAATCCTCCCTCCTTAGGAAGAAATGGTCTCCATTGTGTTGAGTTCCCAGGGGAGAGGGAAAAGCGTTTGGTGGATCTACATCTGGGTGAGTTGCCTATATTGTTGGAGACGTCGTGTTGCTTAGTTTGTGGAAGTCTGTCATGAAGATTTTGAAGTTGAGGTTGTTCAACAAGTTGAGATACATGAGAGGCAGGTGTGCAGAAGGAATATTTGTGCTTTGTTGCAACCTTTTCGACCTGCTTCTATTGGATATAAGAAGGTGTCGGGGGAAAGGCTATAGTGGTTGCAATGTCCTTATGTTCCCCCTTTGAACAGATTGTGAAGAAGCTGAATTTTGCAGTATGAGATACTACCTTGTGACACTTTTTAGCTGGAAAAATAGTTGGAACTACCTCTGGTATTCTGCAGATATGACCCCCCAAAGTAACAATGAAACTACTGGGTCGAGACTCATAAATAGCATGGCTCCTCCACATATATGGTTGGCCCAAGAGAACATCACAGACATCTAGTGGGAAAAATCACATAATACCTCATCCTTGAAGGGTTGGATGTCGTATGACAATCGACACGGTTGGCTGACACGGAGATCTCGTCCTTGCTGAAGCCACCCAATGTTGTATTGTTGCGGGTGTGGTGTTGTCGACAATCCTAACTGTTTGATGACCTCTACTGAGATGAGGTTTTTCTGGCTTCCGCTATCAACAATAAAATGTAGTGGGGTCCCCTTCACCCACATCTATGAATGAAAAAGGTGCTCCCCCTCTTCAGGATCTATTGGTTCTTCTGGTTGAATTGTTTTGGTCATGACAATAGTAGTGGGTTCTGCGTCAATGATCTATCCTTTACCAGTATTTCCAGAATAAGATTCTGAAACGAGGGTTGGATCCTTGTCTTTGATCTAGGCCACCAATGACTTTTTTGAGTGACATTCATCGGTGTTGTTCCAAGGGATTTTGTGGAAATCACACCATTTTCCGGTGTCCTTCTTTGTCTTCCCGTGACCCTTCTTTTCCTGTGTCTTGGACTTGTTTTCAAGAGACTGTTTGTTAGGGTCGTCTTTGCCATACTTTGGTTGTTGTGGATTTGCAGACCTGAATTCTCATTTGCTCTGGTGCCTAAATTTCTACTCAATTTTAACAACATATCATTAAGCAGCACTGAGTGATGAGATGTACAGAAAATCCATGTCAGTCTGGATCTATCTGTGTAGAGCCGCACGGTATTTCAGAACCAAATGTCGCTCGAAGTCTTTGATACCCCACTTGGTGTGCAAGGTATGGAAGGTATTGGTGAACTCCGAAACTTCTTGGCCCCTCTTTTGTTGCAGTGTGGTCCATCTCATGTACTGGCCTTCATAGTTTCCAATAGGGTAATATTGTTCCTTTACCGCATCCATAAAAAAATCCCATGTGGGATCGACCCCATATATTCCAGAATCCTCCATGGAAATTTTCTCCCAGTAAGTTTCCCACCAATGTTTGACATGAGGGAGAGGTTTAAGGATTACGAAGGTGATCTTTTCTTGGTCGAAAATATTGTGAACAGAGAAATAACCATCTAGCAGAGTTAACCATTTTTCTAGGGCTTTTGCATCTATCTGTCCTTCAAATATAGGAATATCAAAAAAATCCCAAGTGGGATCGACCCCATATATTCCAGACTCCTCTGTGGAAATTTTCTACTAGTAAGTTTCCCACCAACGTTTGACATGAGGGAGATATTTAAGGAGTGCAAAGGTGTTCTTTTCTTTGTTGGAAAAATTGTGAACAGAGAAATGACCTTCTAGCAGAGTTAACCATTTTTATAGGACTTTTGCATCTATTTGTCCTTAAAATATAGGAATATCAAAATTAACTTGTACCTTGAAAGGCGAGGTGCCTCCAAAGTGGTATCTTGATGAAGATGTGCTTGATGCTATCGACAGGTGTTTGAGGATGTGGGAAAAATTCTCCATCATTTCATACCTCTGTCGTGTGAGAGCTTGCTCAAGCAATAGATTGATAGGATCGTCTGCTCCATCGATTTAATTTTCTTCCTCCATTGAGGGTTTCTTGGGTGTGAGAGAGAAATTGTCTTCAAGAGAGACAATATCGAGACCCAACTTTCTATACTTGGACCTCGTCGGGGACATGCACTGAAAAAATGATCAAGAGCAGCCTACTCTGATACCACTGATATGGATTATTTTCGGCACGAAATGAGAGCGGAGATATAATAAAGAAATGCACAAAGATATCACGTATATCCAGTAATATAATAGAAATATATCAGAGATGCAACCATAAGCACAGAGATACAATAATACACGATTTCTATTCATGAAATAAATGTACTGAGACTATAAAAATACAGAGTGAAAGACTCGCTAGAATGGTGGCAACTTATCTCTGAGAAGAGATGTGACGGCTACTCACATTCGAAAGAAGATGATTACAATGAGGCTCTAAAGGAATTTTTACAATAAACAAGAATGCCAAAATTCCTAGACATCCAAAAACCTAACCCTAGGAGATGAAGCGCCAAAACTCATGTGGGCCCCGTTTGGGTAAGTTAGTACATCAACTTCCCGGGGTCGTAACTTTTGCATAAGATCTCTGTTTTAGGTGTATGATAGCTCGTTGGAAATGTATAATCGAGGAAATTCATTTTGGGGGATCAATGATCCCTTCATCTATCATTGAGAACCTCGATCTCGAAAACCTTCATTTAGGCCCTCAAAATGGCCCCAAAAGTTAAAACTTGCTAAAAATAGTAAATTGCCAAAATTGCCAGAAAACTATTTTGAGCCAGTGGAAAAGGGTGGGTGGCCACTAATATACACCTAGATCAATCCTCCCTCATTAGGAATAAATGGTCTCCATTTCATTGAGTTCTCGGGGGAGAGGGAAAAGCATTTGCTGGATCTCCATCTCGGTGAGCTGTTTGTATTTCTGGAGACGTTGCACTGCTTAGTTTGTGGAAGTCTGTCATGAATATTTTGAAGCTGAGGTTGTTCAACAAGTCGATATACATGAGAGGTAGGTGTGCAGAAGGAATCTTTGCACTTTGTTGCAACCTTGTAGACCTTATTCTATTGGATATAAGAAGGTGTCAGGGGCGAGGCTGTAGTGGTTGCAGTGTCCTTCTGTTCCCCTTTTGAACAGATTGTGAAGAAGCTGAATTTTGCAGTATGAGATACTACGTTGCGACACTTTTTAGGTGGAACAATAGTTGGAACTACCTCTGGTATTCTGTATAGATGACCCCCCAAAGTAACAATGACACTACGGGGTCGAGACTCATAAACAACATGGCGTCTCCACATATATGGTTGGCCAAAGAGAACATCACATACATCCAGTGGGGAAACATCACATAATACCTCATCCTTGAAGGGTTGGATGCCATATGAAAATCGACACTATTGGATGACATGGAGATCTCGTCCTTGCTGAAACCACCTGATGTTGTATGGTTGTGGGTGTGGTGTTGTCGACAATCCCAACTGTTTGATGACCTCTGCTAAGATGAGGTTTTTCTGGCTTCCACTATCAACAATAAAATGCATCGAGGTCCCCTTCACCCACATCTGTGAATGAAAAAGGTGCTCCCCCCCTTCAGGATCTATTGGTTCTTTTGGTTGAATTGTTGTAGTGACGACAATAACAGTGGGGTCTGCATCAATGATCTATCCTTTACCAGTATTTTTAGAATCCAATTATGAATCAGGGCTTGACTCCTTGTCTTTGATCTCGTCCACCAATGACTGGTTGGAGCGACATTCATCGGTGTTGTGCCAAGGGATTTTGTTTAAATCACACCATTTTCTAGTGTCCTTCTTTGTCTTCCCGTGACCCTTCTTTTCCTGTGTATTGGACTAGTTTTTGGGAGACAATTTGTTAGGGTCGTCTTTGTCATACTTTGGTTGTTGCATTTTTGCAGACCCAAATTCCCATTTGCTCTGGTGCTTAAATTTCTACTCAATTTTAACAGGATATCGATAAGCAGCACTGAGTGATGATATGTCCAGAAAATCCATTTCAATCTGGATGTATCTGTGTAGAGCCCCATGGTATTTCAGAACCAAATTTCACTTAGAGTATTTGATACCCAGGTTGGTGTGCAAGGTATGGAAGGTATTGGTGAAATATGGAACTTCTTGGCCCTTCTCTTGTCGTAGTGTGGTCCATCTCATGTACTGGTCTTCATTATTTCCAACAGGGTAATATTGTTCCTTTACCACATCCATAAAAAAATCCCAAGTGGGATCAGCCCCATATATTCCAAATTTCTCTGTGGAACTTTGCTCCCAATAAGTTTCCCACCAATGTTTGACATGAGGGGGAGCTTTAAGGAGTGCGAAGGTGATCCTTTCTTTGTCGGAAAAATTGTGAACAGAGCAATAACCTTCTAGCAGAGTTAACCATTTTTCTAGGGCTTTTGCATCTATCTGTCCTTCAAATACAGGAATATCAAAATTAACTTGTACCTTGAAAGACACGGTGCCTCCAAAGTGGCCGCTTGATGAAGATGTACCTGATGCTATCGTCAAGTGTTTAAGGATGTGGGAAAAATTCTCCATCATTTCATCCCTTTGTCGCGTGAGAGCTTTCTCAAGCAATAGATCGATAGGATCGTCTGCTCCATCGATTTTATTTTCTTCCACCATTGAGGGTTTCTTGGGTGTGAAAGAGCAATTGTCTTCAAGAGAGACAAGCTCGAGACCCAACTTTCTATACTCGGACCTCGTCAAGGATATGCACTGAAAAAATGATCAAGAGCAGTCTTCTCTGATACCACTGATCTGGATTATTTTCAGCACGAAATGAGAGTGGAGATATAATAAAGAAATGCACAGAGATATCGCGTATATCTAGTAATATAACAGAAATATATCAAATATGCAACCATAAACACATAGATACAGTAATACATGATTTTTATTAATGAAAGAAATGTACAGAGACTGTAAAAATACAGAGTGAAAGACTCGCTAGAATGGTGGTAGCTTATCTCTAAGAAGAGATGTGACGACTACTCGCATTCGCAAGAAGATGATTACAATGAGGCTCTGAAGGCCTTTTTACAATAAATAGGAATGCAAAAGTCCTAGACATCCAAAAACCTAACCCTAGGAGATGAAGCGTCAAAAGTCATGTGGGCCCTGTTTGGGTAAGTTAGTACATCAATGTCGCGGGGTCGTAACTTTTGCATACGATTATCGTTTTAGGCGTATGATAGCTCATTGGAAAGGTATCATCGAGGAGATTCATTTTGGAGGCTCAATGATGCCTTTGTTTATCATTTAGAACATATATCTCGAAAAACCTTCATTTAGGCCCTCAAAATGGCCCCGAAAGTTAAAACCTACTAAAAGTAGTAAATTGCCAAAATTGCCAGAAAACTGTTTTGAGCTAGTCAAAAAAGGTGGGTGGCCACCGATATCCACCTAGATCAATCCTCCCTCCTTAGGAATAAATGGTCTCCATTGCGTTGATTTCCCAGGGGAGGGGGAAAAACATTTGTTGGATCTGCATCTGTGTGAGCTGCTTGTATTACTGGAGATGTCGCACTGCTTAGTTTGTGGAAGTTTGTCATGAAGATTTTAAAGCTGAGGTTGTTCAACAAGTCGAGCTACATGAGAGGTAGTTGTGCAGAAGGAATCTTTGCGCTTTGCTACAACCTTGTCGACCTATTTCTGTTGGATATAAGAAGGTGTCGGGTGTTACACATCAAAATTACTCACTTTGGATAGTGTCATAAGTGTCGTCATTACAAAGGTCACAAGTGTCGCATTTTGCTCATAAGTGTCGCAAGTGTCAAGGAATCATATTGTCATGATGCCTATGTCATGCCTATAACGACATGAGAAGGACACTTGAAACACCTCAAACATTTGATTTGGAAGAGGAGAAATGAGTCAGCATGCTTATAACCTTTTGCCATCTGAAAGCACCCCAAAAACTGAGTTTTTGGAGGGGAGCGCTCCCCTATACCTCTTTTGGGGGCGTTGGCACTCCCCCTTACACTGTCTGGGAGAATTATAAAGCTTCTTTGGCCCTTCTGGAGGAGTGCTATTGATTTTAGGAGTGTTAGCGCCCCCCTTAAGCCTACTAGGGAGTGCTACAACGCTCTGATGGCCCTTTTGAGGGAGCGCTACCTATTCTGGTAGAAGTTAAGTTGTTGAGATGAATGGGGGAAGGATCCTTTCATTCTTGGAAGGTAGTTGGATTTGAATCCCTAGTCCAACCATGATATTAGGGCATATCCTCAACTGAAGGAGGCAAATCCTCAACTTCCCCAAGGATATCTCAAGTGGTTATCTCCAAGGCTATATAAGCAAGCTTTCTAATGGTGAAAGGGGATGGAGGAAAGGGAGAATCACACCAAACTTATGATCTCATAAGTGGTGATGGAACAAAGATATTTTGAAGGCAAGAGACCTATGATCTCATAGGGAGCAATCGGTGAAGCTATCATCATTCGGATCGTGGATATTTTGAGCAAGGAGTAGACAAGGAGGACTTGACGAAACTGCTACAATCCATCCACGGCTGTAAGCAATGTTTTGTCCTCATTAATATAATTTGCTTGGCCTGTTTCTTTCTAATTTGTGTTCAATCTCACATGAATTTGTTTCTTTAGTAGATAGACCTATTTCGGACTAATCTTGATAGAGTAGGAAGTGGTCGTACTTTGTTTGTCTACAGGGATTATCGAGGAGTGAAATATTGGAGCTCAACTCAGAGCGTGCAGGGACAAACACTGGTAAAAGGAACTTATTTTCTCCTTACTCCTCACACACTAGTCCACCTAGATCTAAAAGGAATTCAATGACCATTATAAGCACTTTTTGTCTTAGAGTTAAGAGTCTATCTCTTTGAGGCGATCTACTTGTCTTCAGGGAGATTTTCCTTCAACACCGGGAGCAAGGTTGTAGTGGTTGCAATGTCCTTCTATTCCCCTTTTGAATAGATTGTGAAGAACCTGAATTTTGCAGTATGAGATACTACCTTGCGACACTTTTTAGGTGGAAAAATAGTTGGAACTACCTCTGGTATTCTGTAGAGATGACCCCCCNAACCGTAGGAGATGAAGCGCCAAAAGTCATGTGGGCCCCGTTTGGGTAAGTTAGTACATCAACTTCTCGAGGTCGTAACTTTTGCATACGATCTCCGTTTTAGGCGTATGTTAGCTCGTTGGAAAGGTATCATTGAGGAGATTCATTTTGTGGGATGAATGATGCCTTAGGATAGAATTGAGAACCTCGATCTTGAAAAAACTTCATTTACACCCTCAAAATGGCCCCGAAAGTTAAAACCTACTAAAAATAGTAAATTGCCAAAATTGCCAGAAAACTGTTTTGAGCCAGTGGGAAAAGGTGGGTGGACACCGATATCCACTTGGATCAATCCTCCCTTAGGAATAAATGGTCTCCATTATGTTGAGTTCCCAGGGCAGAGGGAAAAGTGTTTGCTAGATCTGCATCTGGGTGAGCTACTTGTATTGTTGGAGACGTCGCGATGCTTAGTTTGTGGAAGTTTCTCATGAAGATTTTGAAGCTGAGGTTGTTCAACAAGTCGAGCTACATGACAGGCAGGTGTGCAGAAGGAATATTTGCGCTTTGCTGCAACCTTCTCGACCTACTTCTGTTGGATATAAGAAGGTGCCGGGGGCGAGGCTGTAGTGGTTGCAGTGTCCTTCTGTTCCCCTTTTGAACAGATTGTGAAGAAGCTAAATTTTGCAATATGAGATACTACCTTGTGACACTTTTTAGGTGGAACAATAGTTGGAACTACCTCTGGTATTCTATAGATATGACCCCCCAAAGCAACAATGACACTATGGGGTCGAGACTCATAAACAACATGGTGTCTCCACATATATGGTTGGCCCAAGAGAACATCACAGACATCCTGTGGGGAAACATCACATAATACCTCATCCTTGAAGGGTTGGATGACGTATGAAAATCAGCAATGTTGGCTGACACGGATATCTCATCCTTGCCAAAGCCAGCCGATGTTGTATGTCTGTGGGTGTGGTGTTGTCGACAATCCCAATTGTTTGACGACCTCTGCTGAGATGAGGTTTTTCTGGCTTCTTCTATCAACAATAAAATGCAGCGGGGTCCCGTTCACCCACATCTGTGAATGCAAAAGGCACTCCACCTCTTCAGGATCTATTGTTTCTTCTGGTTGAATTGTTGTGGTCGTGACAATAGCAGTGGGGCTTGTGTCAATGATCTGTTCTTTACCAGTACTTTCAGAATCAGAGTTCGAATCAGGGCTTGCCCATTCTCTTTGATATCGGCCACCAATGAATGTTTTGAGCGACATTCATCGGTGTTGTGCCAGGGGCTTTTGTGGAAATCACACCATTTTCCGATGTCCTTCTTTGTCTTCATGTGACCCTTCTTTTCCTGTGTCTTGGACTAGTTTTCGGGAGACTGTTTGTTAGGGCAATCTTTGTCATACTTTAGTTGTTGCGGAATTGCAGACACAAATTCCCGTTTTCTCTGGTGCTTAAATTTCTGCTCAATTTTAACAGTATATTGATAAGCAGCATCGAGTGATGAGATGTCCAGAAAATCCATTTCAGTCTGGATGTATCTGTGTAGAGACCCACGGTATTTCAGAACAAAATGTCGCTCGGAGTCTTTGATACCCAACTTGGTGCGCAAGGCATGGAATATATTGGTGAACTCCGGAACTGCTTGGCTCCTCTCTTGTCGTAGTGTGGTCCATCTCATGTACTGGTCTTCATAGTTGCCAACAGGGTAATACTATTCCTTTACCGCATCCATAAAAAATACCAAGTGGGATCGACCCCATATATTCAAGACTCCTCTGTGGAAATTTTCTCCCAGTAAGTTTCCCACCAATGTTGGACATGAGGGAGAGCTTTAAGGAGTGTGAAGGTGATCTTTCCTTTGTTAGAAAAATTGTTGCTAGAGAAATAACCTTCTAGCAGAGTTAACCATTTTTCTAGGGCTTCTGCAT
>SNQJ01S0054549.1:0-15043 GCA_010110895.2 Picea sitchensis | reverse complement strand
GATGGGGGGGGGTGGTGAAAAAGAGGGACATCGTGGGGTAGAGGGGGGAGGTGGTGCATAACTGAGATAATTTCCCAAGAGATCAAACCACGAGAACCTACAACCATAGGGGTTCAAGAGGGGGGAAAGGCTAGTGACTGGATCAATGGGTGGTTTAGAAGGAGAGGGGATGACTAAATGGGTGAGAGGAGGGGGAAAACCTTCTTCAGGTGGGTGAGTGTCCATGGGGGAAAATGAAGGGGGAGAAGTCAAATTACAGTGGGGGAAACAACTCAAGGAGGGCTCGAGGATTCGCATGACTGAACAGAGGGGGGAAGTTTCCTTCCCTGGGCTTGGTACCAGGCTACTCCATGCCTTGGTCTGCCCCTGGGTAGTGGCATGAAGGAGTGGAGGGTTCGCACTAGAAATCTCCAGAATGGAGGGTACGCACCAGAAATCTCCAAAGAACGAATGGAGGAAGAGAAATAGAGCAAGAGGGAAAAGCAGATAACAAAATGAGAAAACGAAAGAGACAACGAGGTCAATAACAAGGCCTACTGGAGTTGAGGTGACCAGGAGATCTCGTTGCGCTGCGCCATGAAGACTTGCAGGTCCTGATTCGTGTGAGCTACATGGTTTGAGTGTGGGAGGAAAGGTGATGATGGATATTTTGAATGTCAGTGAGTTTGTGAGGGTGGATGTGACGTTGGACTGCCACTTGTTGCCATGTGGTCTTAAACAAAGCTACATCCATCATATCATGGTGGCACCCCATATGGGGGTCAGTCTTTTTTGTGAGCAAAGTTATTTCATGCAGTGACTATAGGGTGTATGGTATTGTCATCAGGGGAGCAGGAGAATACCCCTACCTTCAACTCGACACCCATATTGGCTAACCATTCAGCCACTTGATTGGTCATTCTTCTGACATGTGATGGGAGGATTACCCGTCGATGCTGAAGAGTTGATTTTATTCTGCAAAGTCTGTTCATTAGTCTCCAGCTTGGGGAGATTTTCTTCAGATCTTCCCCATTGATCAAATGCATGAGGATATTTATCACAATTTGCAAGTTGCCTTCCGCAATGAGAGGAAAAATATCTTGATATGAAGCCGCTTGTAGACCACAGAGGAGACTCCAAATTTCTGCAGCATTGTTGGTATTGTGTCCCATATTACCTGCCAGGATATGGAGTATTTCTCCTTTTCCATTTCAGATAATCTCCCCATAGCCTGTTGGACTCGGGTTCCCTTTGGAGGCTCCATCAAAGTTGAGTTTAAACCAGTCTTTGGGCGGAGCATCCTAGTGGGTGTGGCTTGTATTTTGTCTTGCAGTTTCTATTGATCTTTCAGGGGTGGGAGTGAGATTGATTTTCCACGCCTTGAGAATGTGAAGTTCATTCTGAGGGGGTGTGAGGTCCTGCTATCTCCATGGTTGTAGTGAGAGGGTTTCATTGATATTGGTTTGGATTATGTTCCACACCTCCTTCCAGCTCCTAGTGATCGATTTGAAAATTCTTCCATTCCTCTCTTTCCCAATGTTCTAGAGGACGGAACCTGGAAGCAACTGCCAAATTCTATTGAGGATGAGTGAATGATAGGTTGAGCTTCTCCAGCCCTCAAATGTTTCCTTTAAGCCTATGCGGTTTCTCTCCGACGTTCTCATGATACTGGTGCTATGATCCTAGATGCATGAACTGTAAGGAAAAATATTTAGAAGGTGATGTTGTGTTTCTTCCTCCTGACCACATAGATGACACCAGGAAGGAACAATGAAGCCTATTTTCCAAATATTATCCTAGGTGAGGATGTTGTTGTGTGCCACTAACCAAAGAAAGGTGTTGATTTTCGGCCAGGTTTTCATATCCTAAATTTTTCCCCAAACTTCCTCTCGAGGTAAGGTTATATGGCTTGCTTTTGTGTAGTAGGCTTCTGAAATATTGAAGGATCTTGTGGTGGAGTGGCCCCATATGAGTATATCCTTTCCTTGCTGACTGGAAATTTTCCTTGCAGCTAGATGTTCCTGCAAGGGACGTAAGTTGAGCTGTGGGGGAATGCGCAAGTTCTCATGTGAAGTTTTCCAGGTGTGCCAGATTTCCCCTGGATCAAAAGGTTTCCATTATTCTATCACTTTGTGAAGTCCAACAACTGTTGTAAGAGGGATGAGGTTGCTGAGAGTCAAATCAGTGTTCAGGGGTGGGATTTGTTGCCATGAGTCGCTCCAAAAGTTAGCTAAGGAGCCACTTTCAAGCTCCCAGAACAAGTGGTCGGTGATGATTCTATGGTTGTTCCTGGCAACATTCCATGTCAGTGATCCTGGAATTTGACCAGTCCACCTGATGAGCTTTGTTTCAGGCCAAGTGGGGGTAAATTTCTTCCTCCATAGTTACGCCCACAAGTCTTGAGGTTTCTTTAGCAATATCCACCAGATTTTAGCACATAGGACCATGTTGAGGATGGAGAGAAGGGTTTGGAGAGGACACCATTAATGAGAATGGAGAATAGTGCTGAGGAGGTGTGAATGACTATCCAGGAGACCCAAGCTAGGTCAAATCCAAAGGCCAGGAGGGAAGATCTTAAGTAGTTCCAACTCAATTTTTCAAAATCTTTAGATAGGTCTAGTTTTAGGAGCATACCTGGAGTTTTGGTAGAATGAAGTGAATGGATAAATTCATGAGCCAGGATCACGTTGTCCATAATTTGTCTACCCTCGACATAGCCTGATTGTTCTCGAGAGATCAGGAATTCAAGAATGGGTTTAAGCGGGTGGAAATAATATTAGTGAGGAGTTTGTAAATGAAATTGCAGAGGGCTATAGGCCTGAATTGTGATGGGCACGTAGAGTTTTTTTCCTTAGGTGTGAGGGTGAGGAAGGTTGCATTGAGGGCTTGGAGGAATTTTCTATATTTTCTAGAGTCCTCAATGATTTCCCAAACATCTTCACAGATGATGCTCCAACAATAATGAAAGAAGTTTGAGGTGAATCCATATGGTCCAAGAGATTTGCCTAGTTGGGTAGCCTTGAGTGATTAATCGACCTCCTCTTGAGTTATTGGTCTCATGAGGGCTTCGTTTTTCTCTTTGGTGACCTCCTTGGGAATGTTCTTGAGGATGGAATCTATGGCTTGCGTACAATTTGTTGGGGGTTCTGTGAGAAGAGTTTGGTAGTAAGAAAGCAATTCTGTTTCCATATCTTCATGTTGTTGAATTTCTATAACTTGTGCCGAGACTAGGTGGGTGAGGTGATTGGTTTGTTGCCATTGGATCATAGATCTGTGGAAGAATTTTTTGTTTTTTTCCCCTTCTTTCAAATATTGGATGCGATATTTTTGTCATCAGAGTACTTCCTGCACTCTTCTTTCTGCAATATGGTTATTTAAAAGTGTTTCCTACATTTTAAGGTCTTCCGTCAAGCCCTGTGATTGGATATGCTATTGTAGTGTCTGTATTTGTTGTTTAAGATTTTCCTGTGCTTGGAAGATGTCACCAAAGGTAGACTTATTCCAAGATTTTAGGTGTTTCTTGAGGTTTATGATCCTTTGTTGGAACCGATACATTGGGTTCCCTATTTGAATAGCCGCCTCCTCCCACCATGTCTTTATGTTTGTTTGGAAATCCAGGTGTTTCAACCAGAATTTTTCAAATCAGAATGGTTTCCTGCCTGGGGTGCTAGTGATGTCAAGGGTTAGTAAAATTAGCCAGTGATTTGATCTTGGGGTGTCTATGACTGTGGTGTTCCATGCTAGGCCATCCATCATAATAGATTCAGACATTAGGAAGTGATCAAGTCTGTTGGAGACGTGTTGGGCCCCCAATCGCCTATTTGACCACGTGAACATCCCATTGTCTGTTCCAACATCAATGAGATTTAAGAGACCGATGGTGTCATTAAAATTTATGTTGTCATTTCCCAGAGAGTGGTGGCCTCCCTTTTTCTCCTCCAACCATGTGATCATGTTGAAATATCCCCCAAGAATCCAACGTTGGGGGCCTAAATGCTCTGCGATCCATTCCAGGTGTTGAAGAAAGGCTTCCTTGTCCCCTGGTCTGGGGGGGGGCATAAAACTTTGTGATGTATCCTTGTTTGTTCGAGTTGATGAGGCAAAAGGACGCAGTAATGGTCAATTTGGAGGTAAAAAAGTTGTCAAGTAGGACTATGGTGGGGTTCTAGAGTATTGCAAAACCTTCAGCTTCCCCTCTGGTGTCCACTTCCACATATTGAGCTTGCTTCCAACATCTTTGTATAGTGATATTCACCTCTATCCATGTACATTTCGTTTCCTACAGGAGGAGTATGTCTGGCTGATCCTTCTTGATTATGTCTTTGATCAAATCTTGTTTGCTCTTTGCATTGAGGCCCCTTATGTTCCAGGATAGTATATTCATGATGATGATGGGGGTTGGAGGGGAGGGAAGCTCTCCAAGATCAAATGTATTTGGCCTAAGTTTACCAGAAAGTTGCCTACGTCATGAATGAGTTGGTGTTGTGGTTGTCTGCCTCTCTTCTTTTCTTCTTTTGTAGGCTTGCATTGTTCCTTTGAGGTATCTTTTTGTATTCCCATATTTGTGTTGGCTCTTGATGACCCTCCTGCTAAAGAATTGATAAAGACCTTGTGTACCTTGCATAGATGGTCTGGTGGAATGGTGTATAGTTGTTTCTTGCGATATTCTTGCTCCAAATGGGCCATGTCAATGCCTGCTAGTTCCTGATCCTCTAGGTTCATATTTGGATCCCCTATTTCTAGGCTGAGAGTATTTGGAAGAATGGGCATCATGATTAGAGGTTGAGAGGAGGGAGGGGCTAGGGTATCAAGCAAAGCAAAGGTTTGACCGGCTGCATGAGTTGTCAGAGTATTGGTGGACGGGGAGGGGGTATTCAAGGAAGTTTGTAGGGCATCGAAGGAGTTCTTGGTGAGGGGTCCAAGGGGGCCTGGGCCTCCTCTTGGCTTGATGATTTCTATGGACCGTGACCTGGGTTAAGCCCTCCTTGGTCTTGTCAGAGTCTTCCTGAGCTGGCTTTGGTGGGTTATTTAGAGGGAATTCACTGAAAAGATGTCCATGCTCATGACATTTGCGATAGAGAAAGGGGATGTGCTCATAATCTAGGGTTTGGGACCATTCATCATCTTGATAATATAGGATAATGGCTCCAGTAAGTATCTTTGATATGTTTAAATAGACACAGATGTACCTTATTTTCTTGGTTTCTTTCGAGGCTTTGATGTAGCTGTCGATGGCGTTCCCTATTCCTGTGAGGATCTCCTCCAACCAGAATTCTTGTGGGAGCAAGTACAGCTGCAACCAGGCCAGGGCGTGGGTGAAGTATTCATTTTCTAGGCTAAATCTTTTCATCCATAATTTGAGGAAGACGCTTGCTGAGTTGTAGAAGTACACCCCCCCCTTGAAGATTCAATTTATGTCCTCCAGGTTATGAAGAATGATTGTGAAGAAGCCTTTTGATCCTAGTTGGAGATTGTAATGTCCCTTGGGTTTCCACCAATGTTGAATCCATTTGACCAGGTCTTTTTCAGAAGCCCATAACCCCAGTAATTTTCCTATTAGGGAAAAATATCTCATGTATTGTCTGTGATCTTCGATTCTTGGAGAGATGATGGTGTATTTTGGAGTTGTCGTAGCTTGTGGGATACATTTGTTGGGTTCCCAGGTGCATTTATATTTTGGTTGACTGGTTTTCGGATCAATGTTCATCAGTCTTTCCTTTGGCATGTCTTCCTCCCAAATTAGTTGTTGCATGCCCTCCAGGAGTTCAAAGGTTGGGCACTTGAAGTGAGAGGATCCATGCTCCTTTCCTATGACAGAGTTGTAGGAGGGGATGTGGGGCACCCCTCGCTCGCCCTCCATGGTCGCGGCATAGAATAGAAGGCGGCAAATTCAAGTTCAGGTTGCAGCAGAGAACCCTAGCGCGCACGAGAGCTTATGTTTTTACCTTTTCTAATCCCTATCTTATTGCATATTTTTCTTCAATATTGTGAATTTCTTATGCAGTATCACTCTTTATTTTTGTATAGACAAATATGATTTATTTATTAAATCCATTATAATTAACCACAAGAAATATTTATAATACTTATTATTTTGTAGATTTGAACAAGAAAATAAATTTTGAAAAAATACTAGAAATTAAATATTCATGAGTATTATTAAATTTTAATTAAATATTATTGGAATACTAAGAGGGGGGATGAATCAGTATGAGCACTAGTACCACTTTTAATCACAATATATTATATTCAACTTTATCATTAGTTTTCAATAATTTATCATTAGCATTTAATATATCATCATCAGTATAAATCAACTATGCATAATAAAAAATCACATAAATATAGTACACCATAATTTACATGGAAACCCAAATGGGAGAAAACCAAAGAATGATTTTCTTATATGTCAAATAATGCATTCACTGGAAGCACCAAATTCCCAATTCTCTATATACAAATGGAAGGAGGTTATGATCCCCTATCTAAAGGAAGCTACAACTCCCTGAATTCTCCGGCTCCAACTAGAAGGAGACTACAACCCCTTGATTCTCAGGCTCCAACCTAAAGAAAGATATGACTCCCTGTGTTCTATGGCACCAATTATAAGGAGGCTAAAACCCCCTTTCCTTGCCCTGTCCTTCTGACCTAAAATTTAAATGTAGACCAAACTGTCACTACCACAATCACTACCATTGTCAACCTGTCATTGTATCCTAATTGTCACTTTCACTGTACCATCAACCTGTAACTAATCATCAACATGTGATATACTAAAAAAAATACCATACCATATGTTAGTGCTATAATTTTACCCTAGACTGTAATAGTTCCAAGACTAACACATCTTATTTATTGCAATGGTTTGTATTGTGGAAGATGGACTAGGTAAATCTAGTGAGAAAGGAGAAGGGCACAAATATGGATTTTAAATATATGTTGATCATTGATCAGATCCATTGGGATTGGAGTCTCCTGACGCATTTCATTGATCAAAGGAAATCAAATTAGTTATTAAAAAGGAATAGGTAGGTGGAATAGTGAAGAAAACAATTATGGAAAACACAGGCTTCACTATTAGATCAGACTTCGATAATCCATAAGAATAAATAAAAATAAATTATTTATGAGAATGGATGCTAGATATCTGAAGGAACTTTACATAAACAGAGTAAGAACACTAACACATTAATGTACAAGAAATTTATGGTGCATCAGTTCCTTTTCCAAATAAGAATAATAATAATCACAATGAAAAGTACAGACTAATAAACTAGATCTTCATATAGCTCTGATGTTGAAATATATCAAGAAGAACTACCTCATGTTTACAATTAAACAATACTCGGGTCTCTTCCCCAAAGTGATTCTCTCCGGCCTCCCCTCGTGATTATACAAATAATGGATTTTATATAAAATTACATCAACAACTAATTACTAGATTCTAGGAAACATAAGCTATCTATCAACCAAATCTAAAATCAATTTGCTAAAAATATGGGACTGGTGCAATCGAATTCCCTCAATTCTTCCTGCAATTTTTCTTCCACCTGTATTTAGATGTTCTTCCTTTAAATTTGGGATATGTAATCATAAAACCCTTGAATCTTAATTTTTCTGAAGCTCTCGATGCTCAACTGCTACATGGGAATACTCATTGAATCACTGAAAATCTGGGATTGATATGAATAAAATTAAACTAATTTCCTTCAAATTACTGAACTGAGATTGATTCTTGATTTCATTGGCAAATTTGTGGATCTTGCCTAAAAATTCTAGATCCCCTGGAGTTAAAGACTTCATGTTTACAACATCTGATGTGTCTTTAAGCAAGTTTGACTACACCATGTGTGAAAAACTTGACTAATGAAATGAAGTTTTATATTACTAGAAGCAACATTATAGTGACACCTTGTCATCTTGATCAAAATATATAGAGGGATACCCACATTGTATTCCAACTAAAAATTCTAGCTCAGAATCCTTTAATTGCCAAAACTCTGCCTCTTATCTTTATTTAGTGTTTGAATTGCCAGCCAATTTAGAGAGTTTGTTGGATTGTTGGTTTCAGGTTTATTTTGAGAATGTACATCCTAATCATGTGAAAATTAAAGGATTCAAATAGGATAATTGTTGTTCTCTCCTATATCACCAATTGTTTTGTTGGGAAGTATGAAGACAAACCTAATAATCTCATTACTCGATCCTATTAACAATGTGTCTTCATATAGTTTTATAAAAACATCAGCTGAGTGTGAATGTCCAATAAAATAGTCACTGCAGTCCTTAAAAAAACCCTTTGAATAAATCAACAAAATGCCTTCCTGAGAAACGCATATCATCTTTTTCCACGGGATAGATTGTCCTGTCAATTGCATGAATAATATATAGGATTAAACTATATCAATTTGTGTCCTATGCATTTGAGGAAAAAATATCAGTCGACCATAGAACCTGTTAACCTATCTTATGTTGACATTCAAATTATTCACGCTAAGTTGACACCCAATATGCATTATACCTGTGATTTAGTCTGTATGCTTGGACTCAAGATTAGGAAGATAGAGTTTAATTGACATTCATATATATATATGGTCGATGTTCATCCAACGCTTAGTCATCGACAATTTTGCTTGGCATTTGAACTAGATGAACTTGACTTTATATTTGACATGTTGGCACTTAACAACAGAATGAAGGATGTCATGAAGGATTTCGATACCAAGCTTTTGATATTGACATCTATCAAGTGCGTTTGGACACTCACCAAGCCACTTTGGATATCCAACTGTGTTTTACTGTGATGCTCTGTTTTCTGTGTAGTGGTGTATGTCCTACATTGTCATCACACCAATACACATTTGTGTTTATATGCACCAACCATTTGATACTTGTTTGACACATAGAGCACTTTCAAGGCCCCTTGTGGGATCTCCCTTGGCTCCTTTTGTATGGTGTTTCTTATCACTTGGCTTATGTTTTCGACAATGTTCAGTGGCCTATTTGTAAGGTAGGGCCCGATGAACAAACCCATACTTTTTTCTCCTTGTGACTTGTGCTTGATTATTGGTGCTTGGTGCTTGTTTTTTTCAATGGATGGGATCTTTGTTCCTTGAGTGCTTGGACATATTCCCTCGAGGCCAATTTGTTTTATAAACACCTTTAAAAGAACCTCATTGTCTTCAATAAAAACATATATAAACCCGAGAGCACATGAGATCTAATTTTTTTTTACAAAAATCATGGAAAATCGATAAATGTTAACACCACCAACCCAACTTCTTAGCCCGTGCAAAAAAAAAATGATATTCATTGCAATAATGGGTGCTACAAGAATACAATGATTTTGGTCGTGCCCCTGTCATTGACCAAATGTCAAAATTTAAACGGTGAAAACTGAGTGATAACACCATCCATCAACTTTGTACCAACATATGTAGCATCACATGCATCAATGTAGATACCATAAACTCAATGATGAGTAACCAATCAAATCATGTACCTTGTATTAGAACATTAACATGTATAAACCTATACCACATATCGTAGCATCAATCATGTATAGACCTATACCATATCATCAATGAAGTGCTTCAAAATACCCAAGCATGTTCCTCATGCATATACCACCATCCTTCAAGTGTATACCTCAACCATGTACCCACATGTCAAAGATATGTCTCTGATAGTGAACCATAACAGTCATATCATTTGCCATCCCAGATACAAGAGTATATCTCATTCAACCATGTAGCCAAGATGTACCTCAATCATGTGCCAATGTCTTAAGCATGCACCAAGTATAACCTTCAAAATGTCAGGAAATGAGATACATTTCAACACTAAACCTAGCATAAGAGAAGAATAATTTAATCAAGAATGTAAATGACAAAGCAATCACACAGTATAGAGAGATTTTACCCTGGAAACCGAAGCCAGGAAAACCAACATTCCTTGAGCGTTCTTCTTTGTTGTTGTCTTATTCAATCTAAATAAAAGGATACATATCTAAACTTGGTCCACACCTAAGACACAATTAACATAATACCCTCTTTCTTATTCAAGAACAACCCTGTAGCCAATATGACTTACATTTGCATGACAAATAACCAACATCTAAATATTTCTTTAAAGACTAGCTGTATTATAATTCATTGATTAACCTTTATGACCTTACAACATGCTTCTTTATAGGCTTTACAACATAAAAAACCCTAAAGACTTGGACCTTGGTGCCCAAAAAAAGTTATAGATTCATGTAGATCATTGGCTAGAAATCCCATGAATGTTAGGATTTTGTTATAGTCGACTCCAAGTCAGATTTCTAGTCAAACTTCATTTCATATTTACTTGGTTGCCACATTCCCACCTATCGAGCTCTTGTTCTTTGACCTCTTTGAATTGATGTCGATTACTTTCATGTCGAACCGCCTCGACCTTTGACTTTGAATTTACCCAGTCGACTAACCTTGACCTTCGAATTTTTTTCGATCTACCTTGACCCTCGACCTGTTGTCGATCCACCTAGACTAGACTTTCACTGCAAATAATATAAAAACCCAAAATGAAACAAGTACATAAACATACATTTACCTCTATAGTTGACCTAATGCACAATAATGATGACCTATAACCTTTCCTCAGATCTCAGCAACCTGGTATTATCATTTCCCCCAATCATGTCTTGTCCTCACAGAAATAAGATGTGATGTCATGCAGATCCTCGCGTGACAGGAAATAGACAACCCGCGGGGGTGCCTCGCGGGACACTAATTGTCTGACCTGCAGGGGTCAGCCAAATTATGGTTTTAATAGAAAACCATATCTCTCCTCTGTGATCCATAAACTCCCACACTTCTCACTTGTGGTTGCCTCATATTTCATCGTCGCAAGCTTTCCAATAGATCACTTACTCACAAGAAGATATTCAATTGAATGAATGTACAAGTGTACTTGTGAATGACTTCTTGATGTGTGTATATAATTTTTATAGGTAACCTCTTTCCTTAACTTTAGGGCTTCCTGAATTTCTTGTTACAACCACTTTACCCTTTCATTAATTAACGTGTAACCAACTAGGGGTTTCTTAACCATTCTTTGGGCCTTCTAACTTCACAAAGCCATAACTCCTCAACCATGAGGAACCACGTGGCGTTCCACCTATCATCGTAAACAACATAAAGATGACTATTCATCCATGAGTGGGTTACCTGCATTTACATTATCCTTCATGAAATTTTTCCTTGATAAACTTTAGGTTCCATAACCATACCTTTGGGGCTACCAGACTTCTTCAAGGGTTGACATCAATAAAAACCAATCTTTTAACAATATTCCCCTTTGGAATTGATGGAAACACTGATGGAATGGTAACACTCATTCTCCCCCTGTGACCATTGTTCCCCCTATCTCCATGCATATGTTCTTTCTCTCTATTTCCATGCCTTTGTTCTTTCTCTCCGCCTTTGACATCAATGGAAAAGGGTAATTATCCTTGGGGCTGCTCCCTCTGTCTGCAAGCCTATGCTTTCTCTTCATGGTGATTCCTTGTGTAAATATTTGATGTATATGAAAAGAATCAAAAATATTCTTTACTTCGATTCTTTATGTCTTCTGCTTCTCTCCCCCTGTCTTACTGTGCCTAATGTCATGTGGATCATTGTGGGGTAGAGACTACTCCAAGTTTTTTTTGAAGATACTCAAAGGTCTCCCTCGGAAGAGGTTTGGTAAAGATATCCACAATATTCTCTTTTATCCCAATGTACTCTTGCTTGATGTTCTTCTCTGTAATCTATTCCCATAGAAAGTGAAACTTGATCGAAATTTGTTTTGTCTTGGAATGCATTACTAGATTCTTATAGATACTTATAGCACCGGTGTTATCACATAGTGTCAGAATAGGCTTGCCATATTCCACCTATATATCTTGCAAGGTTTTATTCATCCAAAGAACCTGAGTGCAATATGTTGCTGCCACAATATACTCTGCTTATGCTATGGACAAAGATACTACTGATCGTTTCTTTATCAACCATGATACCAGACAATCACCTAAGTATAAACTTGTTCCACTTGCAATTCTTTTTTCGTCAATGCTACCTGCCCAATCTACATCTGTGTAGGAATATAAAGATAGTTCATTCCCTTTTTCATACCATAGTACAAAATATTTTGTTGCTTTGAGATATTTGAATATTCTCTTTACAACCATAACATGTGTTTCGTTCGGTGTTTCTTGAAATATTGCAACCTATCCAACTTCTTGCATCGCATCCAGTCTTGACACTGTTACATAGATTAAGTTGTCAATCATCAATCTGTAGAGTGTTTGATATGCATCCTTAGATTTATCATCCTTTGTCAACTTGCAACTAGTTTGCATAGGATTACTTACGGGTTTTCAATCTTCCAATCCGAAATTATTTAGCATTTCTCTGATGTACTTAGTCTGGGAGATGAAAATACCCTTATCATGATGACATATATACGATCCCAAAAAGAAAGTCAACTCATTGAGAAAATACATTTCGAACTCATTCTCCATGTCTTTGGAAAACTTTTGACTCATCCTTTCATCATCACTCCCAAAGATAATATCATCTACATAAACTTCAATTATCAATATATTTTCTCGATCCACTTTTATGCATATTTTTTTCTGCATTGCCCTTCTCAAATCCTTGTTGTTGTAGATATTTTTCCAATATTGAATACCATTCTCTGGGGTCTTGCTTGATTCCATATAATGCTTTCTTCAACCTGAAAACACAATCTTCCTTTTCTAATAATAGAAACCCTTCATCTTGTTTGATGTAGACTTCGTCTTCTTATTATCCATTTAGAAAGTTTGATTTTACATCTATCTGATACACCTTGATTCTTTTGGAACATGCATAGGCTAAGATCAATATGATTTCTTCCATCCTGGAAACTGGAGAAAAGGTCTCTTCAAAATATATGCCTTCAATATGAGTGTATCCTTTACATACTAACCTTGATTTGTTTCTGGTTACTTGTCCATCCTCGTTCATTTTGTTTCTGAAAACCCACTTTGTAACAATCATGTTCTTTTTCTTCAGCCTTGGAACTGGTTCCCATGTGTCATTCTTATCTATATGGTCCAATTATTTATCCATAGTCTTGATCTAGTGTTCATCAGTGTTGGCTTCTTCAAAACTTCTTGGTTCAACTACGAATAATAGTGTTAGATGCCTTTGTTCTAGTGAATGTATTATTCTTCGGGTTTCAACTCCTACATCTTTATTCCCAATTGTCTGTTCTGGTGGATTATTTTGTTTCACTCATCGACTAGGTGTCTTGGGAGGTATTTCCTGCTCATCTTCCTCTTGCTCTACTTCTTGTTGCTCTTCTTCTTCTTCTTCTTCTTCTTCTTCTACCTCTTCTTATTTTATAACTTCTTAGTCATCCCGCTCTTCTAAATATTTTCTTCCTTCTTTGGTATTTCATTCATTTGTTTCATCAATTGTTACATTGATTCTTTCCACTATTATTTTTAGTCTTAGACTAAAGCATTTATATGCTTTGATTTTTCTTGAATACCCAACTAGTTTTCCCTTATCAACTTGGGAGTCAAATTTTCCAATTCTACCATCTTCTCTTTTGATATAACATTTTCTTCCAAACACTCTGAAATGATTCACATTTTCCGGCCTTCCTTTCCATAACTCGTAGGAGGTCTTATCAATGTTACTTATGAGAATTCCTCTTTTTAGGATACAAATTGTTGTATGTACTGTTGTTTCCAAAAATATGTCACCCAACTTAGAATATTTCAACATGGTTCTGGAAATTTTATGTATTGTTCGACTCTTCCTTTCTACAACTCCATTTTTCTAAGGTGTCCTAGCTATTGAAAACCGTCTTTTTATTCCATGTTCACCACATAAATCCATGCATTATTTTGATGTAAACTCTCATCCATTTTCAGATCTCAAACACTTGATTTTCAAATCCATATCAGTTTCAACCATCTCTTTGTATATCTTGAAGTGTTTGAATTCCTCTGACTTCTTCCTGAGAAAGAAAACTGCAATCATTCTTGTGTAGTCATAAACCAATATCATAAAGTAGTGTTCTCCATTTAATCCATTTGTTCTTGTTGGTCCACATAAGTCAGTGTGTACAATCTCCAATGATTTTGTCATGGAGTACTCTTTGATTTGAACTTGGTACTGTTTTTTTTTCCTTGTAGACAATGTTCACATAGAGTATTTGTTGGCTTTGAAATATCAAATGTTTATTTCATTGCTTCCTTTATGCTAATTTTGACAAGGTTATTAAAGTTCATGTGACCCATTCTTTTGTGCCAAAGACAAATTTCATTTTCCTTTCCAATGCAACATCTTTCCTTTCCAATTTCATTTAGGACATATATGTTGTTTGGGGTTCTTATAGTTGTAGCCACCAACTTTCCTGATCCCTTTTTCCTTATCTCACATTTTTCTGAGTCAAACAAAATTTTGTGTCCTTGATCACACATTTGACTTACACTTAGTAGATTGTGCTTCATATCTTCAACCAATAGAACATTTTTTGCCTTGGCATATTTGCTTCCAAGCTTCATTGTACCTCTACCTATAATTTTGGTTGAGTTATCATTTCCAAGAAAAACTAATCTATCTCATTCCTTCTTCAGGGTCAGAAACATGTTCTTGTCACCTGTCATATGCTTCAAACAATCAATGTCAACATACCACCCACTTTTAATGTGTTGTGCTTATAGAGAAAGAGAGCATTCTTCAGTGTTGAATTGGTCCTTCTTCCTTCTCCATATCCTTTGTGGTTCATGCTTATGACTGTTTATATTCTTCTTTGGTTCTCTTGGAGGAACAATCAATCTACAATATTTGGCCATGTGGTCAAAATTGTTGCACTTGTAGCACTCTACTTCATTACTTAGTGAACCAAAAATATTGTGATTTATGTTTTTTTATTCATGTGTCTTTCTGGGATAATTGTTGTTCAAATAGACTTCATAGTTTGCTTTGTTCTTGGCATAAACTCTATATTTTGCAGCTTTGTGTCCAAAATTGTTACAAGAATA